>VZTE01002321.1:0-68019 GCA_013397775.1 Eulacestoma nigropectus
GCAGTGTCACAGATCCACCTCTCTGCCTACTTCCCTCAGCCCTCAGTGATGCCCATCAGGCCCCAGAGCCACCCAGGCCCACAAACAGCAGAACCAGCTTTTTTTATGTCCCTCAAACAAGTTTTTTTTTTAAGTTCTTTCTAGCCAAAACTTGGCATTTTATGTTCCTGATCATCCTGGAGTCTGAAAAAGAAGGCACTATATGTAGGCCTCCTATATACCAGCATTTGCTCACTGTGTTTGGACTGACACTTTCAGTGCTCTTTTTTGTTCTTTTTTTTCTTAAAAAAAAATCCTAATTGAAAGCCCCACAGAGAAGCTGTCAAGTTAAATTTATGACAAAGGTAGCTGCTTCTGCAGGTCGGTTTTCAAATCCATGGTTTGAAATGTGACTGACAGACTGATAGGCTGACAGGAAAAGAGCTCCTTCAGAAGAACTTTTAAGAATCAGTGGTTTTATAATTGATCTGAGGTTCAGGAAATGGGAAGACAAAGACGCTTTGCTGGTTTTCCACGCATTTATAGGCCACGTTTCAGAAAATTAGTTTGTCATGAAAATTTCTCCTAAGGGCAGCATTTAAGGGTAAGTTCAAGTCCCACCGAGATTTCAGCAGTATTGAAGGCTGAGTACAGATTTAAATGCTGCTAAAAGGGTTGATTTTTCTGACAGGCTTTCAAAATCCACTGTTTGGGGAATATGCATTTAAAAAGGGGTTCACACCCCTAAGATGTCCCGATGTTGCCTGCAATAATAAAGTGCTGGTATGCAGGCATTTCTGAACCACAAATTTCCAAAATTTTTTCTTAGCTGAAATTTGCTCATGTCTTTTTGTCTGAAATGTTCTTTCCAATACTTATGTTAACTGAAGTTAGTAGATTAGCATATTTTATCAACTACTGGAGCTCCACCTTTGACTGCAATCAGGTTTGGATCAGGTCCTGAAAAAAAAGGACAAGCTATTTCAATAAATGAATTTAAAATTCTTCATGTCTTAAAAGTAGTATGTAACAGTGATTTAAATGTATATTCAACCACCTTTTAAAATTATTATTCTAAACAGAAAATCTGTTTTTCTTTGTTTTCAAGAGAAATCAGTAAGTCTGAAGAGTCTGCTCAAAGAAATCAAAATTGCCCTTAAAAACAATGTCTTTGTATTTGAGGATTATTTTATTGTCTTTTTTTTTTCTTCTGCATTTCTTTAAACACTGACTGAAAACCCACCTCTGCTTTCAAAACTTTTATTTTCTAAAGCTTCCCCATTTCATCAACAAATATGTTTTCTCCAAAGCCTTTCAGAAAACTCCGTAACAATCAGAACTTGAATTCAAAATGAAAGAAAAAAAGGTATGTAGAAAAGGGTAGAACAGATGGGGGAAGAAAATAAGCCCTGACAAAATGCAAGTTCTTTCAGCTGTTACTTTAACATGGCAAACAAAGTTTTACTTTTCCCAGTGCCCAAGGGAATGTTTCAGGACTGCGGGATCCTCAAGCACACCCTGGTGCTGCTGGAGAACTGTTTTTAAATCCTAGTGCATTGTTGGAGGGTCATAGCAGTACCACAACCATGCTAAATGTGTTCAACAAATGTGACTGTTCCAGATGCAGCAAGGTGCATACTGCACTCCTTTGACAGTTTAACAGAGGGGAAAAACCACACGGAATGGTAGCAACAAAAGGTTACATCATTATACCTGGTACCAGGAGTATGCTTGAGCCCATGGATCACTGAGAATGGTGATCACCTTGGCCTTGGGGGCAAGAGGATGTGCTCATTTGGGAGCTTTCCCAGAGCAGAAATAATTGGCTCTTTTCTCAAAGATGAAATGCCTTGTTGCATCGACTGGAATGGCAAAAAATTCCAGGTACCTGGACAAGTGTGAAAGAGAAATACGGATTAAAAAGTAGAGCTATTCTAATCCCCAAACTATTTACTATAAATATTTTATTTATTATATGTAGGATGTATCTCCCGGATATATTTATATGCCTGTAAATGATGAACATAACTGAAATTAGATGTAAGGATATAAAACCACCAAGGCTGTGTTTATAGATAAAGCTTCAGTCAGATATACATTACTGGTGTTGTGACTATTTTATAGCAGAGTAAGGTGAAAAGCAGATATCCAGGTTTCTACTCCAGTGGAATGCTTCCTCCCAGAAGAGCCCAAAGTAATCAATTTATTTATCAGAGCAAAAAATACCTGAAATTTTACTATTTCCTTCATATTGATTCCTGCTCACTGATGAGCTTTATAGGGCCCTGATTTACATCACATTCAGTTAATATTATCAGTTCATGTATGGCCTACACCCAGAGTAGCTTATGACTTTACATATTGATAGTGACAGAAGCAGTGATAAAACGAGATATTTATGAAGCTCAGGTACTAATTATTGGAGACTTGGCTGGCTGAAAGATGCTTTTTATCTGCATGGTAGTGCAAAAGACAAGTCTAATCTGTGAAGCTTCAAAACTCAAGCCGAGGGTTCCAATCACAAATGAAGTTTGCTTTTCCTAGACCAAAAAAGGAAAAAAAAAAAAGAAATATAGGTACATGAAGGCCTGCTGTTCCTAAGAAGAAGCATCTTTGGATGCTGCAATGGTTTGCTTTGTTTACTTAAGAATTCCTCCTTGCTGCTTGACTTCTGACAAGAAACTGCTGTTTCTTTGATTGGCAGTTTGTTTGATTGGAATTCTCAAGCTAATCCCAGCTCCATTTTATCTCATGTTTGTCATGAAATAAACACTGTTGGTATCTGAAACAGAGCCACAAACAGCTGTGCTAATTATACTAAACCAGCACCTTTATTTAATCACCCTTTTTATCACTATTAGCTAAATAGTAAACTGAGTATTTACACAACATATTAAAAAAATGCAGATTACACATATCTCAAAAAAAATCTGCACCTGTCTGGAAACCATTACAACCTATGAACTGTGGAGCTGATAAAAAAATGCAGTTAAGGTAGCCTGATGGTCTAAGTGCCTGACAAATATTCTCTCTCAAGCACTTTTTCCACAATGGACAAGTTATATGAAACCAAAGGAATTTGCAGTGTTCCTGACAGAGGCTGCTATCAACTTGTAATCCTCAAACCCAAAAATACAAAAGGTGGGCACAGCAGATAAACATGTGGCCACAAGCGTCTTGTATCCACGGATATTACCAACCATGAAGAATGGGTCATTAGGAACAACCACAGAGCAGCAGCCCCTTTTGAAAACAAAAAAAGGCAAAACAAGTTAGCCTCAACAAACAAGGACAACAAGTTTGTCCTGTCCTCCCTTAAATATAAGTGTTCTGACAGTCATGAAAGAAAATCTGTGGTCTGAATAGACCATCTATGTCAAAAATCTACTCCTAATTAACATGCATAAAATCTTGAATTTCTAATTTATATTTTTATCTCATTTACAGGAGTGGAATATTTTAATCTTGGAAGTATTGAATTGGCTGTTGAATACCATACATTATTCTAAGAGAGGCTTTATCAGAATATAAGTTTTAGAGTAAATTTGGCTTATTCTTATCAAAACATGCACACTATTGAAGAAATTCCTCCTCCAGTAATCCCAAAAAAGGCTGATAACTTTGTATCTCCATGTCTTTGGCACACGTTGCGTAAAAAGGGGGTAAGAATGCTTCCCAGGGACTGTTCTGTTGTCAACTAATCAGATACATGAGGCACATTTGCATAAGTGGTTTCCACAATGTGATAATAATAAGGGAAATCAAGGATTATAATGCATTTCATTTCACTATTGTTCATTTTATTGTGTCCCATTTAATGGATTTATTTCTCTTCACACTGTTATCTTAGCACTTCACAATACAGTATGAACTCTGGATTTAATTAATAATTTAATTAATATTCCCTTTGCCTTTTCATGAGATTGTTAAGAAAAATATAAATACAAGATCTAGGAGTTGATCTTGAGATACCAGAACAAGGCCACTTCCTGAAAAACATTCCTCATTGCCTTTTGTTTTATTCTTTAGCTCATTTAATGAATTTCATTCCCTTTTGTGCATTTCAACCTACTGTAAAATTACTGTACACTTAGGATATTTTCTCCAGAATAAATTAATATTGCCAAAATCCAAGTGGGGATAAATTAAGTATGCCCTCGAACTGCTAATATCAGCTATTTCCTAATTTTTGAGGCACCGACTGCTGATACGGGTTTAATTGAATGCATTTGGATAATATGTATATTCTTGTACATAGACATGCTTTTCTCAATTATCTTAATATGTGTTATACCAACTATGACTATGTCTACAGGGAAAATATATTACTAAAGTTGTTATTTAATAATTAATCAGATATTAATCACAGTTTTTTGTGTTTCCAGCCAGCTCAGGCATTAACGTTTTTTAAATATTTACCGAGAAGTTACACTTTTATATAGAAGGTTTTTTTCCCAGTAGAAAAAAGTGTTGAAAATGTATACAGACACAAGGCCTTTATTTCACACCATTCTACTCAATAATTCTCTCTTCTTCCTTTATTTTTGCATCGCATAAAATCTGTTGGTTTGAATGAGCATTTTCAAGGAGAGAGATATATATATGTATATGGCTTAGAACATACAAGTTTCATCCTCAAAATCTATCTATGTTTTAATTTCAGAGTACAATTCACATTTGCCATTTTAAATGTCAGCTTCTATTTTTAGGCCTCCAGTTTGCTTTAAATCACTTTAACCCCACTACCTCACAAGTGGGATTTTTTTCCCCTGTTCTTCGTCTCTTCACCATAAGTTTTAGAACTTCTTTGATTTCACCAAACCCAGCTTGTCCAGATAGCTACAGTAAATGCTGTCTTGATTATCCTGGTGCTGTGCCTCACTGAAAATAGGCATATTTAGTGAAGTGGAATGGAAGAAGATCAATGAAACACCTCTCTGTGTTGTTAGCAGAGTAGCTCATACACTGTGCTTGTGTGCTGCACAAAAAGCAGCACTGTAAAAGCTGGAAATAACCTTCCAATTACCTCAAACAGACATTAATCACTTGTTCAATATTATCATTTGTACTTGATACAAGACCAGCCAAGACCCAGCGCACAGCCAAGAAACAGAGAAAGATGGATGCACATTATAAATTTTAGCAAACACATTTTTAGGCTATAAACTCACTTTGTATCCCTCTCTTCCTGAAGGATTTATTCTCCAACTTAATAACTGTATGCATCCTGTCCCCTAATGGTTCTCCTTTCAGACAGCTATTTTCTCACCTTGTGATATCTCTTCCCAGGCTTCTTTCTGTAGGACACCGAGCTGAATCTCATCCAGAACAATGCTATGTGCCCATAATGGCAACAGTATTTCAGAATATTTTTGGAAGTCCACTGAAACAGCTAATTAATCTTATATTTTTTTCCCCTGAAAATTTCAGCAGCATACAAAATTATGTGGTGAAATAGGGATCACGGTGAAAACAGACATTGTGTCTGGAGCTGGCCTTTTTGGTAAATAAATTACAAGGAAACAACCATCCTTCCAAGGCAGGTGGCATTACACTGCTGTTCCCATATGCCCTTGTGTAGTCAGGTTTTTGCACAGTAGGAATGAGTAGGAACAAGAATACATAAGTTCTTTTTATCCTTTTCAACCTGAGTTTTCATTTTGCTTTGCCCCTTTTTGTTTACTTCTTTGTTTCTGCATTTGGAATACTCACATTTTAGGTTGTATCTGAATTCTCCAAAGGCCTTCCACAGGACACCTAGAAAGTCAAGCCTAAATTCTCTTTCTCTAAATGACGAAAAGCTCTTGATGATTTCTGTTCCCAAACCTTAGCACCATTGGAGAACAATTTTGTTCGTAAACAATAGAACTTTTCTTCCTAAATACAGGGGATCAACCAAAACTATGTTGCCTTGTTTACATTTTACCTTCATTGCTTCTCAGTACAAAGGAGATTTTCTCATTTGGACTTTTCTCATCCCATTTGGAAGCATATGCTCTGCTGAAAATGAATGAGGTTTAAGATCCCAAGCCAGTTCTAGTTTGAAGGTCACTGCCCACATTTATCACCTCTGAAAGGCCTTCCCAGAATCCATAAAAGAAAGGCTTTTCCAGATGTTTTCTGAGAAGAATGCAGTAAATTAAAACTTGGTACAAGTCAGCAGCTGCCCAGATGGCTTATCATAATATTTAAATCATTGCAGCAAGCCTCTCTTTTTCCTCGGAAGGCAAAACAGTGGAATGGAATAGGATGAAGAATCTAAGTCTATGTTGAAAATGATTTTTTTTGGTGAGATTTTACTAAGAAACAAACATTTAACTTGACTCATAACTGGGGAACTTGCTGAAGTGTGCTATTAATCATCTCCTCCTGGTAAGACTGCTTTCCTGAAGTACCACCTCAGGGCCACAAACCCCTTATACAAAACACTGGAAGTGCAAAAGAACTGCTCCAAATGGATCATTCAAATAAATATCCAGCTTGAGAGCTAAATTTGAAAGCTCACTTATATCCTGTAAATATATGCATTTTCAAGTATAACAGAGGTGTCTTTTCAAACAAGAGGTGTGTGCATAAAGCAATAACTGCAGAGCATAGCACTCTAATATGCTTTGTGAAGTCAAAGCTAACAAGTTATAAAGAGACTGAAACTTCCCATTCTCTACCCCACGAGCCCAAAGGAGTAAGATGCATTCAGTTTACTTTATTAAGAAAGGTTATTAAACCAATCAATCCAGGAACTAGGACTTCTGTGAATCAAAAATAAGCATTGCTTCTGCATGTTGCAACACCCTATATGTCCTTTAAATTAACTTTTAAATCAAAGAAGTACCCTATCTTGAATCTGGTCTCCAGAGCACAGCTGTACGAAACACTCGAGGTAATTTTTAAGTAAAACTTGCACATAAGGAAAAACAAATGGTAACCAACCGTGTTTTGCCACAAGCCACTTTCTCTGCGTCAAGTTTGCTCAGAAGAATCACAGTGGAGCACAAAAGGATGCATCACAAACTCCCAGCACATTGACTGATTGGAAACTACATTTTGAAAGACTGGCCACTATTTCCACTAATCTTTTCTTACTCCTACTTGGACTTCTTTAATTTCCTGAGGTTTTTTTTCAGAAGAATGATAGTCTTCAGAGAGAGCAGACTACAAAGGTATGTGAAAGGAGTAGGGCTACAATAAATCCCAAGGAGAAATTTTCTGTGGAAGAGCACTAAGCAGTAGGACATGAAAGATGGGCAGCTTCTCAGATGCTGCACAAAGGTGGAATTTTTTAGACCAAACACTCACAAAAATGGATTAGATGAGAAGTAACAAGGTCAGAGATAATATAGATGCAAGAACATGGTTATTAAGCCTCTTTAACTCTGAATCACTGGCAAAGAATAACTTGTTTTTGGTATTCTGGTTCTGACTTGTCTTGAGTCACTTCCCATTCATTAATTTAGAAATCTCACAACTGTCACCAGGAGCAACAAATGTGCCTCCCCATGTGACACAGAGACACCGTGTCACCTAGACAAGCTGTGCTGAGGGTCTCACCACGCGCGTTTGCCTTCCGTGGAAGCTGGGCCTCTCTGTGCTGGAGCCCACTGCGCTGTGCTTCTGCGGGAACCCTGTTACAGTCACACTGTGCAGGAGGATTAAACAGAGCTTTAGCAGGGCTCCCCCAACATATAAGTCACCAAAAGAAATAATCTTCCCGAGGTGATGTATGGTTGGAATACAGCACTCCTCATGCTCCAGGCACTTTTGCAAGGTGGTGCAATTATGCACTGTCCCACTCTCAAAGCTCATCTAAGCCTCGTGCTACTGCAGCAAAGCAGACATGAGCCTATCGATTACATACCTATTTATGTTGTGAAGGTACTTTACTACACAGTCATTTTTTTAAAAAAGAAATCTTATTTCTCTATGGAAAAAAAAATCTGTTTGATATGTTTTAATCTAAATAAAATGGCCAGTTTGAGAAAAAATAAGTAATATGTCTAATAAAATCATGAAATGCAATTTTAAGCTACAGTGAGCTGAGTAAAATGTGGCATAGGAGCCTGCATTTTTTATTAGAGTTCATTAATCTTGTTAATGACTTATTGAATATCATTGTAAAAATTGATCCCAGTGGCTACATTGTTGTCTGCTTTAGCAACCTCTTCCAACAGCCACGTTGAACTGACAGAGTATTTCTTCAGTCCATTCTGTGCAGCTTTGCAGGGAACACTGCAGCAGATGTGCTTTATGGCTGGGCATGATTTAAAAGGTTTCACATTGTTCTGAACTGTGCAGGAACATCTATTTTTCCCTCTCTACATGGATAAGAGGAGTATATGTACACTCAGAGTAAGTTACCTATGAATGCAAACCATCAGCTTTGCTTTCTCTAGTTTGCTAAACCGAGTTAGTTTGAAATTCTATTTTTAACGTAGAATATTTCAATAAATCTTACCTATAATAAGAGAATTTCTGTCCCAAGCTTAAGAAGTGCAAACACACATCCTATTTGAGGAAGGGATTCCAGCAAGACAGACCCAATAAATCTGATTTTTAATGAAGAAGAAAAGGCTGACCTAGGGCTACTGCCTGGTAATGCTTTTGTTGCCCAACTTGTCATATACATATTTGTTTCTTTTCAATAAATTTAATGAATAGCAAAAGTGAACATACCCCTTCATTTATAATTCCTTGTTTAAATGAAACTTTGTCATATTTAGGAATAACCTGGATACAGCTAAACACAAATGAAAGTTCATAGTACACATAAAAATTAATTACTTCAAGCCTTCTTTCTAAGTGAAGCAGCAGCAGTTGACAGTATCATTAAATACTACCAATTCGATTATCAACTCGCAATTTTAGGACAAACAAAAAGGAGAACAATTTTTCCCTAAAAAGGGACAGAATTTGTAATAAACACAAAACCAAACTACTTCAGAGAATATATCTCTACAGGAAATACACTATTAACTGTACCATAATGGATTTAATTCCAGTAATGACTGGATTAGTAGCACTCTTGCTTTATATTAAAAAAAAAGAGATGTATTGAATAAAACTGGAATCTATATTCTATGAAATGTGATTCTTCTATTAAGCAAGGCATTGGTCTTTTCAGCTTTGTCATACCAACTATGAAGTAGCTTTTTATGCGAAGTCTTTGGATTTTTCTAAATTGTCCAAGCTGATTCCCATTTCCTCAGTGGGTCAAATTCTCTGAATTCGTGGACTTTACCCTGACGTATGTTGCGGAAAATTAAGCAAGAAATCACCTCCATCTCATCTCTCCCACAAACACTTTTATCATTCATACTCTCATTCATCATGTTCCATGAGCACCCGAGATTTAAATAACAATAGATGGCAATTAGTAATTGAAACATCCAGTCACATTTAATAGGAAATTAACTTCTATTTTATCAGAGCTTTCTACCTCGCTGCTGCAGTTTTTGTAGGACATTTTCCCATTGCTCTTTTTGCTTACGGAAATCAAGAATCCTGACAAAATGTTGAAGTCAGTGATATGCCAGCTAAAGCAGTTCCCTGGCAAGTATGCCATGCCAATTGATTTGCCGATGATCCAACCAGCAGAAATAAATATACTAATTCATTTTAGATATATAGGAATAAATCAAATGTTTGCCAGAGTAGCCTAAGCAGATATGATGGAAACAAGCAAAAGCTGTACACCTATTGCACTTGTTTGAAGGGGAGGATTCACATTTCACTAAAATACCACATTTTATATTCTTGAGATTAATCCTATTACTCTTTGGCTGGAATCCCGATGCTGCTCCCATTTAGTGGACAGCACATTTAATCACATTTTTATACGGCTCATAAAGCAGATGAAGTCTCTTCTGTGTATGTCACAAAGTCCTGTGCTGCCACAGCTCCCTGTACTGGAGATGGAAGGTGCTGCTTTGGAGTACATTTTCCAAGTGGCCAAGAGGTTTGGTCTGTGGTGTGTGGCAAATCTTGCTCTCCTATGGGGTTCCTAGCAGGAATGAACCCAGTGCTGTAAGAGGTCAGCTCGTTTGGTTTACATTATTGCACTGTATAAACCCTTTGCACAAGTTATTGGTTTAATCTTTGGGATTCCAGGTGGCATGATCAGTCTCCTCAGAGAAAATGGAAATGGTTGCAGTGCTGCACCCTTCCTTTCTCGCTTGCACAAGCCAGGCTGTCACTAGGGTTTAGCAGCACTGTCACTCAGGGGACCATGCACTTTCTTTTCCAGATCTTTCTCTGCTGAACATGGAAAGCACAATGGATATTTACAAAATGAAGAAGCTCTGAGAAGTTCAGAAATGTACTTACATCTATTTTCTTTTTTTTACAGTTAGCTTTGCTTCTAGTTGGGTATCTTTTTACTGAAAGTAGATGACCTTTTATCTCTTTGTGCCCTTCCACTTTAAATTCTGCATTATCCTCCAAATTTGTACATGGTTCCACCTGTGTTTCTGCCATGTCCAGCAGATCCCGTCACCTCACCCTGCAGTCCTCAATTAATTGCAAGCTCCCCCTTAGCACCATGTTTAACTAATGCCACTAAGCCTTCTTCACTTTCAAAAAACTAAAAAGCTCCTAAAAATATTTTGCTACTATTGAAAAGCAAGTTTCTGGCATTTCACATTTCTTACAGATTAAGGAAAACCACCATGGCTCCACTGAGTAAATGGGATCTACCCACATCTAACTTGATGACAGCATAGGCACTTGTTTTTGTATTAATCTCTCACTGTACTATTTTTTGTGCAATTCCCCCAGGGACAGTGGAGATGAAGAGGATGCTGACAGTCTTAACTAAATTCTAGCCAGAAAGTGCAGGAAATGGACTGCATTTACACTGGTGCTACAGATCACCTTCCACTTAGTGCAGGAAGCTGTGACACGTCTGACTTCTCTGTGATAACCTTCACCTCAAAGGAGCAATTCAGCTCTGCATTACTGTCAAAGTGTGTAAAAAATGCTCATCTGTCCCAAATGACTCACTTGGATTTCTGAACAAACCACTGCCAAAGCAGGTGAGATATGGAACTGTCACAGCTCTGCTGGTGTCCCTGAGTCAGCACAGAGAGAGAAATATTTTCACAGCTTTAACAACAGAACAAGGGCAAAAACGGGGCAGGGGGAAGACACAAATGGAAGATCTAAAAGCCCACCTAGGAAAGGCACCAATAGATTTCATATAATGGTAGTTGCAGCAAATTGGTTTATAACCAAAAGGAAAAGCAGCATAAATCCTTCACGCACGTATAACAAGACATTCAAACCAATTGAATCATCAAAAGGTAAGGAACACTTGCTCAGAGCTCTGGTCGTGAGCCAAGAGCATGTTTGTTTGTATCAGTAACAAAACAGAAGCTATTAATTGTGGCTACTCATGATGATAACTGAGTTCACTTCTGTCCATATGTCGGGAACAGAATTTGATTTGCCATGTCTGCCTGAGCCTTTTCTACTTCACTTATCCTACATCAGGCTGTGGGCACATAGTTGTGAAAACAGAAGAGATAACAGAGATGGAGAATAAATTGATTAGGGCAGACCTGCAAGAGATTGGCACAGGAAGAACCAACTGAGAGGGGACTGGGATATTTCAAGAGGTGAACTGCACAGAATGCAAATTTAAATGAATGTTTATTTTCCACAGTGTTTTGTGTCTTCAGGCAATTACTAGCAACACTCAGCAACACTTCCAAAAGAAACAGACATTTAAGGAAGGAAAATACCAGCTAGGGCTTCAGTGGGTTACAGACAGTTGCAGGCAATCTCAATCTCTGTGTGACAAGGTACTAACTCATTATTTGCTGGGCTGGCAAGGAAATTCCAGCCTTTTTTTCCTGCACTCTGCATATTTTAGTCCAACAGGCCAGGGACTAGAGAGAATTTTATTCCCTCTCTTCTGAAATGGGAGGCATGGATGACTGTCCTCAACTGGATTAACCGCATTTCTTGTGTATTTCTTAGAGAGAGGGAATGAACACTCCTCTGGCTTTGCCAGTGCTCTGCCCCCACCTCCCCTGCTGAAGAAAGATCATTCCTGGACCTGTTCCAGCAAGAATATCCAGTTTGGTTCCTTCATCAGGAACTTCAGAGCAACACACTAAGCTAAACTGCGTACCAGTCTCCCAGAATCCTCATTTTTCCATCTTCACTAAAGATTAATCTCGAATTAATTCAATACTTTTCACAGCCACGTAAAAGAAGCATATTTTTCTTAATAAATGTGATTTAATAAAGAAATTTAAAAAGTAAGTCTTTGAATTACAACTTAGGTAGGCTTTTCAATTAAAAAATAGCTATAAAAATAAAGACAAGGTTTGCCCCACTGCATTACAGTCTCTCAAACAATTCTGATCCGTAAATGTTTTAATCAAGATTCATCTACCAGACCTTTTTTCCACTGGATGATTCCATCATTGATTTGATACATGAGGCAATTTACATTAATAACCACAATATTACACCAATTATTTCTTTTATAATAAAAGCAGAAAAATATAAAAACCTTGCCAGAAACTGATATTAAAGGGTTTCTAAAGCCTCACATTTAAATAGCGGTAAAATAATTTAACCGTACCTATTTGGTAATGCAAATCTAATGGTTTCAGAGGAATTCTCAGATTGTGTAAGGTAAGCCAGTGTTTAGGAAGTCTAATCATAAAACATTCTTTCCCCCCCTGCATGATTAGCAATTGTAAGGATACCTCTCTTAGCTGGTAGGGAAAAAATAAAAAAAGAAAAGAACATAAGCCATCACTTTCTTCGGCTCAGTTTTTATGTCATAGCACTGTACAGCTCCATGGGCCATGTTCCTGGGCTCTTTTAAAATCTAATTCCTGTGTGCAAGTAAACAAAGGAAAAGTACACTGCAAAAACAGGGATCCAGTAGTGACAACTTGCAAAGTAAAGGGAACAACTAAAGCACAAGATGAAAAAAAAAAGTAAAAAGAGAATGAACTAATTAACATTCTAAGGATTCATTTAGCCGCAGAACATCTGTTTTCACATGTCCCTCTGATGAGATCCAGTGTGAGTGCTAGTGTTGGTTGGCTTTGAAGCTGTATTTTATTATCTGAGAAGAGGTTCTGCGTACAGATTTTGATAGGGATTATGGATATCTTAGTACCAGAGGGACCCCTGGGCCCCTTCTAACTTCTCTTAGTTCCTTTATTTCCACGTGACTTGTATCCACACAGCATTCTCTATTCCTTGTCGAAAAATTCTCCACTGGGCACATTTACAGTTTATATTCTATTTTAAGAACATTTAATGTTCCATCCCTCATCTGCTTTCTCCACAGAGCAGGACATTTTAATTCTTCTTTCCTGTATATTCTGCTACACAGCCAGCTAGAAATCAAACCAAGCCCTTACACATTTCTTTAATTCCTCTGCACTTGCTATTCCCCTAATTTAATAGCTTGTTTTCTAATAGCATCTTTCAAATCATGTCCATACAGGCCCAGATAAGATTCCAGGGTTCTAACAATAAAAAAACCATCTGCAGCACTGTAAGAAAGATCTTTTAATCTGGAAAGTTTCTGAGTCCCCTGCTTGCCTTCTTGATTATAAATACAAAATATAAACTATTTCAAAATCCAGAAAAACGTTTCTGGCAGATCTCTCTGTGGATAAGGCTTACAGTTTTCTATTGAAGAACACCCACGCAGAAATTTTTTAACACAGCAAATCTGATAAATTCACACTAACCAGGGCAATTAAAAAATTCAGCCTCAGTGATCAGCAAAAATAATTCATGCACACACAGAGCTGTCCTTGTCAATTAAGAATCAGGCAAATTGGTGGCTCTCAGCAATGGTGGCACTGATGTTTTTTAACTGCACCCATTATATGTGGAACAGATTTCTCAGGCCTTCAGCACTGGCCTACCTAGACCTCTTTATGAATACAAAGTTATTTTCATTAATGAACTAAACTAATCCCACCACAATTAAAAAGTAGCTTGTTTTCCTACCTGCAGGTAACACACACCTGCAGGTCATTAACTCCTCTCCCACTATATAATGTCATTAACACTTGCAATAATAATGTTTTCCATTACTCTCTGTTACTTCACTGAGCATCACAACTAAAAGATAAAGCATTGAATTGACAGCAAAGTCATTTCAACTCACCTACCCCCAGCTAAACATTAATCAGTCTCTAACTTGGTCATCATATCAAAATAATTTTCCAGGAAAAAACTCTAAACTTGTTGACTGCTGAACAAATTGAACTGGGAAATAGCTTTTTGTATTTTTAAAGGAATAATTGATTCTGTGGCTCTGTAGTTGCTGGTCAATACAACAGTAATTGGAATCATCATGACTAATGCACAGATCATTTTACAGGCCTTTCTTATTTGCATGAACATCTCAGCTCACCTCTGGAACTCCTGGGGGAACTGCTTGTTAAGCTACATATGCAGCTCTTATTAGGCAGAGCAAAAAATCCTAGGTATGCTTTAGTTTATTAAAAGCATAGTTGAACTTGCTATTAAGGTACTATTTTGAGTGTCTGTCTGATTACATGGGCCCTCATAGTGAAACAAAAATCTCTCTTTTCATCTTGTGTGTATTATCAGTCTTGATTGCCATTTTTATATCAAAAAAGAAGGATTTTCAAAATATTTTCCACCTTCTTCTTAGTCCCCTTTTGGAAGTGCCAGTTTGGACCTCTGGCATCTCACTGCTCACTTCTGGAAAATCTGGAAATAAAGGCCAGTGTACTCTGTCCTTGTCAGAAAGAGACATTATCCCATCTCCTGCATAAGTCATGTGCTCCTCCTGCATGTTCTGAAACTCTCATATTTATTAGCAGACAAATACTCTGTTCCTCAAAGACTTTAATGCGTTCCCTTGCCCTCGACTTGTACCTGCAAAGCAATTGTGATTCCAGTTGTGTCACTGTTAAATATGCCATTAATTACTTCAGGAAGACATTATACCATACTCAGAACAGACTGTAAACATTTTATGTCATTAGGTAGTGCACTGAGGCTGTTTTTAATGCCATAACAGCTCTATTTATATACTGTGTTGCATAATTAGCTACTAATGAGGCTCTAACTTTCACTGCTGTAAGGCTTAGATATCTGTTCCTCTTTCAATGAATTCATTTTTGCTGTCTCATTAACACACTAAAAAACTTGCAAATTGTATTTTAATTAAAAGCTAAACTACCTCTGTCTGGAGACACTAATGAACAGACACACTCCAAGTAAAACACAAGAACTTTGTCAGTCAAGAGGACAAATACCTTGCCACAAGAGTAGCACAAAAAGATAGCACACCTCACTCTCTTATTTTCAAGGGCGGGCTCTTCTCTACTTTCTCCCTTTATTTTTTTCTTTAATTTTCTCTTTTTGTATCTTCAGCAAGGCTGCCTGCTTCAGAGTGACAAATTGCAAGCTAGACCCTAAGAAACAGCAAGACTGTCTTAAAATCATGAGATGTGTGTGTATTTTGAGTCTTCCTGATGCTTGCTATTCCGGTCAGTCGTCTGTATCACATTTTTTCTATAGCTGCAAGGGCTAAAAATACACCAGCAGAAACTCATCTAACTACATGACTTCATAACCATTGCAATAAAATCATGAGCACTGACCACAGTGCTTCATTTCCTGACTTCTGCAGGCACTTTAAACAATTAATCAAGTAACATTCTCAAATACATCAAGTCATCAGGTAGAAACAGGGTTTGAAATATACTGCGGAAGGAACAGCATCCCACTAATCTTATCACCACACACATACAAAGGCAATTGATTGTACAGTGTTCCAGTGGTAGAAACAGAGACTCAGGTTATTTAAAAACACCTCTTAAGGCAACATAAAAATAAAATGGAAAAGGACATTCAGAACTAATGTTCCAAACTGTATTAGAGCACTGTGAAAACATTCATCTGCAAGCAAATAACCCAGGAGCAGGACAGAATAAACAGCAATTAACATAGGAGAGAAGGAAGCAGCACTTTTGAAACAACAGAGAGAGTTCTAGAAATATTCAGGAAGAAGTTCCCCTAAGTTCCCACAATTAGTGACAAAAAAGGGACTATATTATTCTCACTGGAAATTGCTGATAGAAGCTGTATCAGAGAAACAGCAGAGGAAAGAGCATCATGTAAAGATTTCTGGATTAACTGCCTGCTTCCATTGCAAACACGGGATTCTGAACTTGCTGTTCTGCCTCACTTCTTAGGATAATTGGAAGCTAACCTAGTAGATGACACCAGACCTCTATACTGCCAGGAGTTCTGGTTCTTAGTCTTAAATTCAGGTACTTCATTCCCATCTCCTTCATGTGAAGAGTTCCTTAATCCCTTATGAAGGGTTTTCCTAATATTAAACTAAGTGGTGGATATTAGGAATGCTTAGCAGCCTATTTTCCCTAAAGATGAAAATCCAAAGTAAGCCAACTTAATTAAGAATTAATTCCCTTTAAATCACAGCCCAAATTTCTCTCGCTGATCAATTATTTGTGGCATGAAATGATTTACAGGACACAGGGGCAGATTAATTTAGGTGACAAAAGTGATTTCAGCTCTCATCAGAGATATTCCATACTGTTTGTAAAAAAATTCACCTTTTAAAGGTAAGTTTTGGCCTGCTTACAAGGCTCTGTGTTTTGACTTTGGTATTTCTTCACACAGAGCCCCAATGCCATTTTCATTCTACTACAACCCCTTCTCTCTTCCTGCTTGAAGGGATAATTCTGAAAACTGTACTTTAAAAGAATGTATCACCTCCTTGGAATCTCTGAAAGTCTTCGGAGGTTGCTGGAAAAGTACTGGCTCCTTTCGAACACTTCACACTAAGACTCCGAATATCAATAAAGTTCCAATGAATTAACACTGTTATTGCCCTTCAGTGGAATAACTCAACCCAAATGTTGGGGGTTTTTATTCTGGTGAATGAAAGATTGTGCTATTTAAGCAGCTGAATACACAAAGACGGCTACACAATTATGTAAGAACATTTTAACTTCTGGATACTACTTTGTAAATCTCTTTATTTGAGCTGCTGGATCCAGCAGTCAGAGGTAGTAGCAGCTGCTAATACTTTCCTTTTTTTAAGAAATAAGTCTTTATGACAAAAAGCAAATAATAAAAACAAAACCTTTTTTCTCATGATCAACTACAAAGGCTGAGCAAATAGGATTAGAGCAGCAAGCTGCTCTTCAGCAAAAAAACTTTTAAAAGTATTATAATGTATTCCAGATATCAGTAGAGTAGGATATGAGACAGATAATAGTCTTCAGCCCAGACTTACGGAGAAGAAAGAGTCATTTAAGAGGATCTATGGCTTTACTCTTCGAATATTCTCTTGAATTATGTACCATATTGCACAAATCTGATCTATTACAAAAGCAACAAAATTGCTTCAGGAAGCATTTCCCTCTCTCTTGTTGATGAGGATTATCTGTTTATAAATTACAGGATGAGTAGCTGCAATATTTTATTGAGTGCTTCTCATAAATCCCAAGGAGTCCTGTTCAATATACTACCAGATGATGATTTTTAAATGCTCAGGAGAGTTTTCATTTCAAACATATGTGTGTTTTAATGAGTCACAGGAACAATGATGCAAGCAGGATACCGTGTGTGAGGAAGGGCAGTTCAAGGAGCAACAGCTGCATGAAAGCATGGTTAGAAAAGGTAGAAAAATTTGAAATATGGAATAAAATTAGCAATATAAGCTAGGATTCTGCCTCCATATTTAGGTCATCAATAAGTTTATCCAATGTTGATAAAGGAATACAAGTTGTTCTGAAATTAGCTGCAATGCAGCAGTTGAACCAGTTTTCCACTCTGTGTTCCAGAGATTCTTTGATGTCCATGGATTGCTCTGGGAGTCCATGAAAGACTTTGCTTATAAAAACAAGCATTATTTGTCAAGAGATTAAAACTTGCTACACAGAACTCTTCAAGGAAACTGGTAGTAGATGGCTGGAATTTCCCACTGTCTCCTGTACAGCACTGAACACTGGAATAGCAAATTGCATGAAAAGAACCATTATCAGCAAATACTTTAACAAAGAAGGATGGAGTTGGTATTTTTCACATGAGTAATTCTTAGACTTGTCCCAATGTCATCTGATTATGCTTGAAAAATGTCATTAATCAATGGGACTTCTTGTGTGAATAAGGATAACTCTCCAGGGAAGCTGAAGAATTAATTCCCTGACAGTTAATTTTAATATACGATGGGAGCATTTCAAATGGCCTATTTACACAATTTTAATCTGAATAAAATAGAAAATGTCACCTCAATGCTAATACAACATTCCTGTAAATTATGCACATTTTTAAAGCTAATGAAGCTGTCATTATCTTATTAAAATTTGGCACAGCAGTTATTTTTAAGTTATCATTGTGACTTTTAAAATATTTTGCAATTAAATTACTTTAATTCATTTGTATTACTTGTAGGCTTGTATGAAAACTATTTTTTTATCGTGCCTATTAGGATGAATGAGAGTACTATGCTTTATTACACATGTTCAATCACATTCAAAAACGTGGCTGCCTTCATTTCCCACATCAATATGGATTCTTTCAATCCTGGTCTCAGTGAAAGCAGAAAGTAAATTTCAGTTGATTTCACTGGAAGCAGGTCTGAATAATGAATTTATGCTGCTAGTAATAAGGATCAGAATTACATTTAACAGTATGTTTTTCAATAATTTACTGTGTATGGATCACAAATACACTGCTTTTAATTTAATTTAACTAGGTAAACATAGGTCAGGCCTTAACTAGTATAAAGAGACATCTCTTCATTTGCAGACTTCATCCTTCCCTTTATTTCAGTGTATATTGTCTGCATTTATAAGCAGGAGTCCACAAACACAATATCAGTATGTATTGCTGCTGGGCACCATAATGAAAGCAGCAAAAAGTAATCACCTGGTAAAATCTGGTCATTATAATTACACATGTTCACACAATTGCCCTATTCCCTGCACATCCCTGCAATGCACTCTTGTTCCCTGTGTCCCAGCACAGACACCATCAAGAATGTGCCCATCCAAGAACCAGGTGAGCCTTTTCCATGACAGAAAGTATCAACTTCAGATGGCTGAAGACAACACCACTAATGTTACACTCTGCCATATCAAGACCCCAAAGCCACATTCCCATTCTGTTTACAACAACGTAAATCAGCACTAACTGCACAGTTCAGTTCTACCAGTGTTGAGAGTCACAACGAAGTTTCTCCCACTGGGATTTTACACACAAATTCCTTTTGCTGGAGACAAATTTAGGGAAATACTGTATTCCTCTCACAGGCATGTGATGGATTAGACAGCCCCAAAAGATGTTCTGGCTCTGTCACGGTGCTGTTGTGCTGTTTGCTCTCCGATTTAGGCAGCTTCTTAGCAAAGACCTATGAGTGTCATTTGCTGCTACCAACACAGACAGCTGGAAAAGTCCCCTGAATAATGGGGAGCTTTCAGTCACCAGAAAGACTGAAGCAGCAATTCAAGATTAATGTGCAGCTAAGGGAGAAAAAGGCCTGCAATTAATCAGATGCTTCAGTAATTCCTTAAACACTTTTTCTTTGATTCTGCTTTCCTCAAGAATATGTAAATGAGACTTTAAAATAATTTTATTTATAATATAATTAATTTAATAGTTTTTTCTTCGTAATGAAGATAAAAATTCTGCTGCTAAAATGGGAGAGAGTCTTGTAAGGAAATTAAAATGCAGCTGGAAGGTGTGGTGGTATTTGCTGTCTGCTGTGTCACCATCTATTTATTAGCATGGCAGCTGCCACTAATCAAACAGCAGAAGAAAGCTGAATAAAAAACATTTGTTGATTTCATCACTCATTTAATATTTTGATAAGAACTCAGCTAAATCACTGTCCAGCAACTCTGCCAATAAAACACGACTTATAGAGAGGCTTATGGCAATAATACTACATTAGAAAACTGATAGAAGTGCTTTGCAGGCTTCATTAAACTTAAACAAGATACAAGGTAGTGTACTGCAAATACAACACATTATTTCCCAAGAAGAGGCTAGAGAAATGGAAATCCAGTTCTCCATGATAGTATAAAAACATAAATAGAAATATTACCTTGCAAAATTAGGAACTGGAACACGCTAAGCTGACAGATGTAAACTCAAACATTCACTCAGATGTCACAGTGAAATGAGGTTTGTTCTCCAACACTACCAAAGGTCATAACGGAGAGAATCCCTGAGACAAAACCCATAAAGTGACAACTACCAACTGCTTATTTGCCTTTGAGGATTTCAAACACGACCTGCCACAACATCTTAAAGCCGCCATGGTTTTCTGTTATGCCCCCAGAACAGCAGCAAAGCCCCAAACTCTAAAACAGTGTAAACAAGAGACGCTTACCTGAAACAGCTGCTCTTCTGGCCCCCAGATGAATCAGCTTTGGGTGAGAAAGACCATTTTAGTCAGCAACGAGTCAACAAAAAATTACCCATGCTAAGGCTTGCAGAACAAAGTATTTGGCTCTCTGGCAGGTGTGTTTTGCTAGCCAAACAGTGCGTTCTTGCCTGTGGGCAAGTGGAGAAGCTCGTCCCGTTCCCATTGCTCTGGATGGAACTAAACAGCTCTGTCAATGGCCCTGTCTCTGGATTATTCCCATCAAGGAGCTGTATTTTGTTGTACCAGCAGTGCAAACACCTCCTAAGCAGCTCCAGAAAATCACCTGGAGAATACACAGCAACCGAGACCACGCATTAACCAGCTCTTATGAAGTGCAAGTCCTTTCTTTAAACCCTTAAGGAGCTGACCAAATGCCCACACCCCATCAAGAAATTTCTTGAATAAAGATCTAGGATAAGAAGCACGTTTCTTCATTCTCTTCCAAGAACTTGGAATAAACTGCTCCTGTTTGCCAGGGGACTAGGATTCCTGCAGGCTGCCCCTCCCCCAAAAAACCCTATCCCTCCATGTGGTATGAAATATTTTGATTCTCTAGTGGGACATGTAAAATGTAGAACATTTCTGGAGACAAACAAGTGAAAGTACTTCACAGGTTAGGAAAAAAGAGACACTCATTTCTGCAGGTGATATAAACTCTCAGAGTGACAAAGGCAATTATTTTTTACAGAGTCTCTCCGCAGTTTCAGAAGTAGAACAGAAGAAATTTTCCACTGGGGTATGAGGATGCTCTTCTTATCATATCATTATCTCAAGCTCATTTCCTCATTTGGAAAAGTTACTTTTCTATTACAGAAATGGAATTTCTTCAGAAATGGAATTAAGTTGAGCAAATATATATTATGAAATCAATTATAGTCTTAATGACATTTTCCAATGGCAGACCAGAGAAGAGCATTATTTTGTTTAGCTTGTCTGTATTAACTTATTTCAAGACATGAAATACACTGTAAGAAATAAACAAGTTGGATGGANGATGCTCTTCTTATCATATCATTATCTCAAGCTCATTTCCTCATTTGGAAAAGTTACTTTTCTATTACAGAAATGGAATTTCTTCAGAAATGGAATTAAGTTGAGCAAATATATATTATGAAATCAATTATAGTCTTAATGACATTTTCCAATGGCAGACCAGAGAAGAGCATTATTTTGTTTAGCTTGTCTGTATTAACTTATTTCAAGAC
Organism: Eulacestoma nigropectus; assembly: GCA_013397775.1. Taxonomy (NCBI): domain Eukaryota; kingdom Metazoa; phylum Chordata; class Aves; order Passeriformes; genus Eulacestoma; species Eulacestoma nigropectus. The sequence continues at coordinate 21,601 of VZTE01002321.1, forward strand.
ATGAAATACACTGTAAGAAATAAACAAGTTGGATGGATGGAAGGAAGGAAGGAAGGAAGGAAGGAAGGAAGGAAGGAAGGAAGGAAGGAAGATATTTTTCTTGCTCCCTAAAAAAACTGTGTATCTTCTATTAAGTGTAACCCCTGTTTTTCCACACACGTCTGGTGTGATTTTTGCTATTAGTCCTTTTAGGATGAAATCCACAATAAGTGCTACACACATAAACTGATTTGTAGCTGACATTTAGATACTCAGCACGAAAATTACGATCTCCAGTTAGCTCAGTTCATATGAATCCACTAAACAACAGTGACCTGGGGGAACTGACCCAGACATCCAAGGGGATTTAGTACATGTTCCACCTTTTCAGAACAAAGTGCAATCCCCTGATGTATACCTCTAATTGATTTTTCTCTGGCAGGACACAAATGATATTAATGGACTCAAGTAAATTCCAGCCCTACTATATTAGACTGTCCTACATAATTACTCTGAATCACCTTTATTTTACATGCACCAGGTAATTTATGAAAAGTCCTCGTGTATATCCTTCAAGGTATTCAAGTGCTGCTGAGAGGGGCTTCACTTCTTAAATTATGGGAATATGAATAATTTTTTTCTGTCCTCTCAGAGGATCCTTCTTCCCACATTAAAACAGACGTAAATCTACATTGCTGACTCATCTCTATGGCTTGTACTAATTCAGATTTCATTTACATGCATGAGTGGTCATATATGTTAATAAAGTCTTTTGCAGTAAATACCACCCATGTCAGAAACTTTGTAAAAACAAAAAATACAAATTAGAACTGGATTTCTATGTATGATTGGGAATATTAATTCGTCAGGTTAGTACCCATTTACTCAGGAGCCTTTAACTGGTTTTATAACTACTCCTCTGCGTTTTGTGGGGACATTGTTGGACAGAGGACTGTAGAATGTTCACTCAAATAAGTTAACCTATGCTGGGACCTTGGAAAGGTTCAGTTTTAAATATTGATCCAGCTGTAAATACTGATCAACCTAATTACACAACGGTTTGGCTCTTAATGACTTACATCAAGCCTCACCTTCTAACTTACCAGGGCTTTTGGGAAGGCTCCAACCAGCTTCCACTTACCAGAGAAAGCAGTCCATAGTAAGCTCCTTGGCAGAATAGGTAATGCTTGGCCCATGATGTCACATTATAACCTGCAGGGGAAAAAAGTGCTGATTTTTCCATCAGAAACACAATGAAAGAGTCTTTCTCTGAAATACCTCTGTCATCCCAAAACCAAAAACACCATAGCAAATGATTAAATGAAGTGCAAAGAGAGGAAAAATTATTAAGGCAGACACCATTTTCCACAATGGCAGACATGTTTCTTACTGTTTGTTCAGTGGTCTTTATAGATGGTGTTTGCTGAACTGGACTTCCACTCTCTTCTGGATTTGTGGTTTCACTGGACGAGCTAAGTCCTGGAGGATGACTGTGTTTATTGAATTGAAAGGTAAGTGGTGATCTGAACTGAATCTATGTATAGTCAGCTAATGATATCCTGAGCCTCAAAATAAAGAATTGATACAATATTGGTGAAGGTAGGATTTCATTAAAATCTTTTTAGAATAAATTGTCAAATTCAAGCTTTGCACAATTTGTAGAACTGCTTTTCTATAAACTGAACCTTTAGCACTTGCTTTAAAATATACCTGTACTACTTTGCTTTTCACTTTGCTGTGAAATCTTGAAAGAAATCATAAACAGATTATCATTCAACAAAAGTATTGATAACATATCTGACCTGTCTGAAAGTCTAGAGACAGCTCTACAGGGTGGCAAAAAAAGAGGAAGAAGCAAAAGAATCATAAAGGAGGAGTTTTTCCTATCCTAGAAAAAGCACAACAGGAGAGGCAGCACCCTGCAGAATGCACCCTGCCATAAACTGAAGGCATACCTGTCGTTTATCATCCCTCTTTCAAAGGTCTGTTTTGATCTCCATCTGATGTACAGATCTTAAGGAAGGATGGACTTAGCTGCTGCCTTTACAACAGGGGAGATGAATGCAGCAGCTCCACACAGAGAAAGATGTGCGGAGTTTTGGAAGTGTTTGGGGCCTGACCAGCTGGAAGGGTTTCCTTTCCCTGCAGCTACATTTCCATGTAGGAAAACCAGAGAAGATAATTCACTTAAGAATAGCTGCTGGTTGGAGAGTCTCCCTTGGAGGTGTACTCAGCAAGGCAGAAGCTGTGAGTATAAATAAGCTCCTGTGTCTCCGTGGGCACTCAGCCTCCAGCCTTTACAACCCATCTGTCCCTTCCAGGGAATTTTAGGAAATTTGTGTGACAAAAGCCTGCCAAGGGGACTCCTGTCTTCTTTCATCTCTCTGTTCCTTCTTCCAGCCCTGCTAGATTTTCCCCATCTAATCTAATAATCTAATAATCTATTAACAAACACCTTTTTTTGATATTCCCCCCAGAGAATTTAGTTCTCAGCCTCAGAAAGTGGCAGCTGATCTCTAAACCTGCCTTCTGTTACCTGAGAAAAGGCCAGTCTGATACCTCATCTACCTGGTCAGGCTTCCTGCTGTGAAGAGGCTCTCAGTGGAGCAGAGAGGAAAGAGCATCTGAACCTTTCTACATGGCAGTGAACTTTGGGCTGGGCAGAGTGAACTGACCCAAATGTAACTGAAGAGCAGCCTCAGAGTTGCTGCTCTTAATCTCAGGCAGCTGTGGAAAATGTCCACAATAAAGCACAAAATGCTTTACACACAGAACTGAGCTGAGGGTCTCAGGACTTAGCAGGTAATTAATCCTGTCATTGATTTCTGTGCCTGATTTCCCAGTCTGAAAGCAGCTCCCTTATCTCCCACCCAGACGTGAAGTTGGGCAGTCCACAGTGCCTGTAGGACATGCTCTGAGCCCGCTTCCCCTCTGCCCAACCCCAAATTTCTAAACCGAACTACAGTGCTCATCTGAAATCCAAGCCTACCTTTGGGATGAGGTTCTGCATGTCCAATATGAGGTGCAGAATATTTTTGAGTGATGAAGTGTCCTTGGCAAAGCCAACTTTTGTATCACTGAGTATTAACTGATTTTCCATAAAACTTCATTTGTTTCCTGTCTAATTCTGCATAGCATGAGCAGTTTTAAACAGCCTATTGCAACCACTTCTCTACTTGCTTGCCTTTCATTTTCTCCAGAAATTAAATACAGCAGCATATCTTTAATGTTTATTATGGAAGAAATGACTTATTCAGACATAAAAATATTTTGAGCCCTGCTGTTATATGTACAATGGTATAACAGATAATCCAAATTCAGACAGTAAATGTGATGCCAGAAAACATAGAAATACATATTTTATTGCAAGAAACTTGTGCTCTTCAGATGTAGCTTTGATTTAATATCTGTTTGGGCACTGTAGTTTAGCTGATTTAACTTTTAGTCAAGAAGATGAGTAATAAGGATTTAAACTATATGATTTTCAAACTGGAAATTAGTTATCTGACTGGTGTTCACTTACAACTATGTAAAAGTACTGAAATACTTAATTTATTAGTATAGCAAACAGTACCTTCATCAATTTATATTTCTCCTTCTTCCCTTTTCTTTCCTTCAGTAGATTAACAGAGCTGTATAAATGGATACAGTTCATACTTCTTTGACTGAGCTTTTAGACTGGGGGAAAGGAGGTGACCATTTACAATGTAAATGTGGGGGGAAAAATCCTTTCACAAATCACAATCTCATCACAGATCCTGACCTGATTTGTACTGTTGCGGAAATCAGGCTTTTATAGACTAAGAATATTGTGATCATAAAATGAACTTTTGAGAAGATACCAGAATTCAAGCATGCATCTCAAAAAGAATGAATCGTGTATTTCTTTCAGAAAGGAATTCCTTCCTTGGCCTGTTGTGTTCAAATGCAATCTGCTAATTTGGGACAGGGAGATAATGGATGAAAGGTACAGTGATCATTGGAAAGCCTCAATGAAATAAGAATAGTTTCACATTGGAGCAACACATTTCTAATTTGATACTACTTTCTTAATAACCTTGACTAAATATTACAGACTGCAATGTGGACATCCTCAAATATTTGCCTGTAATATGAACAACAGACTATGCACATTGGTGGAGCTGAATCAGTGCAAGATAGTTTTTTATCAGAAGCACAGTTGTTAATCTAGCGTTTCCCACGGCTGCAAAGCAGATGTTTTAAAGCAGTTAGTTTAAGGGTGAGAAGATCCATTTTGGCAATGGGAACCCTGTAAATAGTGCTGGTGGGTAGCACTGCGCACATATTTCTGAGCTTTGCACAGTCAGTGCACTGCCAAACTCTGACATCACCTGAGGTGAAGGAGCCCCATGGTCCATCTTGTCCCAGTGATGGATGCATGTACGTACAGGAGCAGAGAAGGGAGAACTAACAGCCCCAGAGTAGCATTCATCCAACATTCAAGCACAATTCTACTCTGCATTCCACGCCTTTTCATGTAACTGAGCTGCTGCCGGTGTAAATCCATAGGCATGGCTGATTCCCCCAGTAACTGAAATAAATGGCTATTCATTATTAGTCCTGCCAGTGCTGCAAAGCTAATGCAGTCGTAGAAAAGGGAGCTGCTTTCAGTTTTGGCTTACCATCACTGGCATCAACTCAGCTCTCCCTGCAAAACCTTCATGACTGGTGAGGCAGAAAGCAGAAAAGGCAGAGCTTTGGCTCTCAGACCACAGATGAAGCTTCCAAAGGTTACCTCTCTTTCTTTTGTTCCTGACAATTAAAAATATATTAAAACGGAGTCACTGCAAGCAACATACATGCAAGCACATACCATCTTTATGCTGTATAAAGGCAGAATCACACCTTGAGATGGAGCACTGAAATATAAAAATAGAGTCCCTTCTCACAGTCTATGTATTTCAAAGATGTGTTTTAGAGAGGACTCTCCATCCCACTGATGGCATTTCTGACATGGCAGGAGCTGCCAAAGCCTGCTTTCCTGCTGCTGCTCTCTCTCTCTACTGTGTCTGACAGCATTTTTAGGATTTTACTGACCTAAAAATGGCTTCTGCCTGTTACTGAAAATGCAAAAAAAGGTTCCACTAAAAACAGCACTTAGGGAGAAATTAGGATTAAAGAGCAGCCAGCACTTAAACCATGTAAAACGGAGTGATGTCAAACTGACTGCAATGACAGAGCTCAAGAGCAATCTAATGGATGCTTTCTGCTGTTTCAAGTGAAACATTAAAACATTTTAATACAAGGCTGTTTCAAATGCATATTCTATGTCACTTTAACTCAAGCTATGGTAATGGTTTGATAAATTTCCTCTTTCTGACTGGCACATAGCAAAAGATCTCCCACACCTCTGTGTGTTGAGTTCTGTAAATTTAAAAACTTTTTTTTTTTCACCATGTATCCTCCAACATTTTTCTGCTGGAAAACCTGAACTTATAAAATCAGTATCTCTAAAATTTTTGCTGTACCCTGCAGCCAGGGCATGTTCGAAGGCCTAAAATGTGCAGCTTTAAAATTTCTCTGACTGGAATAATTAGATACCGTCTTGTATGCCTGCTACAATCTTTTGCACATAAATTACTTATAAACCACTGTGAGAGTCAAACAAGAATTTGACAGGGAAAAATAGGTATTAACTCCTGTGAGTAATTTAGGCATGTCAAAACTATAAATTGTTGCCTTACTTTTTTCTTTTTATGATTTGTGACACAAGAGTGGATTACATCTGCACTATTTTCTACTTTGGTTATGATTTTTGTCATTCAAATGAAGGCAGAGCAAGAAAGAATGAAAATAAATTACTATGGCTCAGTGTAAACTATTTGCATGATAGTCTTAAAAAGGAAATTAATAGAAAAGATATATTCTTAAATTTCAATTCTGAGACTTGTAGCCTTAATGGAAAAACTGTGTAAAATTAACTAATGTGTATCTAGTTCTGGTACAATTATCTAATTCTCCATGCTGCAACATCTGAGAGCAACTCAGATATGATCTTGAAGTTCTAAAAATAATGACTAGAATTTTTACCTTTCTTCTCCATCGTTACAGCTAAGTGTCACTACAATTCATTTACCTGGTGCCATTTTCCTGTCCAGTTATAATTCTTGTCACAGAAATGAAGAATTTGAAACCTTTTCCTGATCATTTTTAACATTCTGCATTTGGTTCTGTTGCTAATTCCATCTCCACATTCATCTACAGCCACGATCTCTGAATACATATGTAAGGGTTCACTAAGTCAACCAAATGAAATACAGAATATTAACAAGATGAAACTACCTTTTCCTTACTGAATGGTGTGTTACTACATATCACTAGAAGACATCCCAATTCTTATAAATCACACTGTACCGTGCATAAGAAAGGGGAATGACTCAGGAAAAAAGTAAAAATATCATTGGTGTGCTCTTAAAGTAATGTTAGAGTCATTCTTAGATGCCTACAAGTGTGATTGGACTGTGATATATATGTGTATTTCACTAGTTGTGGAAGAGATTATATCAATGTACTGTATTTTAACAATAGAATGATGTACTCCAGATAACTTCGCATCCCAATTCTGAGCCTTATTCAAAATTCCATCATAAACCCATCATCATACCATGAATTCTGTTGTACAAAGGGTCGGCAAACTCACTGTGCCAGTCACAGAGCCTGTTAAGATTTCCTGAAGTGACTTTTCCTTCAAGTACTGAGAAGTTTCAGGAGTAGGCTCACAGTCTTTTGGTTTGCCAGTGAGTATGTCCTTCAGCTAAATGTCTCTTGCAAAGAGGTTTCTTGCAGGACAGAGCTGCCCCGTGCCCCTCTTTGTCTTGCAGAAGGTCTAAGTCTCTCAAGGCCTAAATCTCTCAAGCACAGAATTAATAACAGACTGCAAAGAAGTACCACAACCCAGTTCCCATCTCACTTCCCTCCAACACACATTATCAAGGTATGAAACACGCAGCAAACACAAGCTGAAACACTGGGAAATGCAAAATGTGGGCAGCCCGTGCTACTCTAAATACAAATTGAACTGCCCGGGGCCAAACTCTTTGAGAGGGTTTATGCTGGGCTCTGCACAGGGGGCGGTCAATGCTCAGATAAACGGGCAGGCAGGCAGCGCTCAGTTTCCTTCCCTGTGTTTAATGTGTGGCCCCGGGCTCCCTTTACTCAGCTATCCTGCCCTGATACAGAACCCGGAATGTCATCGTGATTCATAGCCACTTAAACAAACAAGGAGGTGCATATTGACATCTGGGAAAAAAAACTCTCACAAGTGTCCCTCATCATTTTAGCCCAGGACTTTTAAAATGGGAAGCCTCTCCAAGAACTGAGTTGCTTCAGGAGATTTTCTCCTATTTTAGGATGCTTTTGTGTGGAAGGACTTTTTTAAAACTGTTCAATTTTGGCTTCATTGGTAACTCTGGTATAAGGGATCTGTGCAATGGCATAATACTTGCCAACAACTCTGTGGGTCCTAAACCCCACACAATTCTGCAATTTCAAAACTTAATGGACTCATTTTGGTGTGCTCCTACCACCCCTCTTTACAGAGGGGCAAAACACAGAGCATGTAAGAATTCAATCAATCAAAGAGGTGCCATTTGCATCACAAACCAGATTTTGTAGATGTTTGTAAAGGTTTCAATATTGTTATTTTTCTACTTAAAATGCTTCTGGTTTTATGTCTAACATGAGATGTTGCTTCAATAATACCAGTAAGTCAGACAAGTATGTGCAGTATCTCTGCTGCATTATGAACTTTTATATGTATGCAGATCCATCCATCCAGTCACCTACAAACCTGATGCAACACCTGTCTGTCATTTTTCATTCGATCAGAGGTTCACCACTTATTCAAAGCAATTTTACAAAACTATTTTCTACTTTTACTCTTACTAGATGAATAACTGCAGAAGGTAAACAATATGAATTTAACTTTTTTTTCCTAACAGAAATAACATATACTGTTGGACTACAACCTAAAAAAATAGATTTACTGATATTTGAGATTCACTTGTAATTCTATTTCTCTTCTTAGCAAGGACAGAACAGAGAATCAGGGGCTGGGAAGTTTGCCTTTCTTTTCCATTCCTATATATTATCTTCGCAGTTTAAACAACAGTGTCGTGTTTAAAAAACACAGCATAGTAGCTGTGGAATATGGTATTGCATCTGGACACCATCCATTTTCAAGAAATGCCATCTATATGACTGAATTTGGATCTAGTTTGGGGAGAAGCCGGGATTTCCAACACTATCAGTTTAAAATTTGGCTATTTTTCTCCTCCTTTGTTTATAAAATCCTGTAGATTTATGGGAAGAAAAAGCTGTTCTGAATATGATGTGTTTATAATCAACAAGATGGTCTAGAGAGATCTCAACTTTCAGACATTTGGACTGAATTTCAGCTGTGTCTCAGCGCAATAATTGATTATCACAAAAATAATTCTACCTTCAGCTCAAGTCTATCAGACTAGACAACTCAAAATGTTTTTAAAAGCCAGGCTATTTTAACCACTTTGCAGAACGCCAGTCTACCAGAATGAGAAAGAAAACCCTAGCAAGAAAATAATGGGATTATTATGTTACTTTAGACCGTGGAAGTTTCTTCATAGATAAAAAACATCTGTTGTGTCTATGTGTGTGCATATGCTTAACAAAAAAAAGATGGCATGTCTGTGTGCACATGTGTACATGTCTGTGTATAGTCTAACAGCTGAAGGCTTTTCATTTGACAAAGCTATTTCAGAAAAAAATTTTTTTCAGGTTCATACAGATTTCACTGACATTCCTATGGAAAAAAAAATATAAAAGAGTGAAGGAAGTTCTGTTAACACATGAATTAATGAAGTCTAGTTTCTTAGGAGTTCAGTCTGCTGGTTCCTTGTGTAAGAGTCAAAGAAGGTCTGGCTAACATCTTCCCAGCTGTTGGAGAACAAAAAGGGATCTCTCTCAACCAAGAGGGAAAGAACAGCCAGTGGTACAACAACAGGGTCACACAGACAGGGAGACAGATGGACTCCTTCCTTTGCTCCATCTCCCCTGCCCTCCCTTTCTTTCCTCCATCTCCTCTGCCACTTCCCATTATGATTAAGCAAGTCTAGTTTCCATAGGAAACCATGCTAAAAAGTCTGTCAAAACACAAATATCGAGACTTATCCTTCCCCTGTGGGAAGTGCGTCACTGTACAGCTTAATGAACTGCTGGAAGGCAGCGGGGTGGTATTGTTTTCTGTTCCACAGAAGAAAGAATAAACATCACAAGCACCTTTTTTTCTTTTCTTCCCCCCACCAGCAACTCTGGAGTGAGAAAATGCAGGAATAGTAGTTCATTTAATGGTGAGAAACATCGTTATGATCAAGGGGAAATCAAGCTTCAGAGTTGCAATCCAGGGAGAAACATTTTCCCTTCCTCTTACCAGTACAGCTGTGCTTATGCTGGCAGCCAAGCCCTGCCAGGGCAGGGACCTGGGCAGAGACCCTGGCACACACTTTCCTCTGCTCTTACCCTGGAGCAGTGCTCACAGCTGGATTTTGGCCTCTCAGGATATTGCAGGGACTGTTCCCCTCAGGCAGCCTCGGTGCAGCCTTTCCTGTTGTGCGGTTAAGAGAGTTCAGCTCCATGAGCTTGTGGGATGTTGTGCCTTTTGCCTTCTGGGTGCCAAGCAGCCTGAATTCATTTTTTATTTTAGAAGTACAAATGTAGGCTGCAAGTTCAGCTCCTAAAGCTGACACATTGTGAGAAAGGCCTCTTCTACCACAGGTCAAGTAAAGCAATTTGCTCTGGACTGACTTAGTTTTCAGAATGTTATTTTAAGCAACAGATGCATTGCCAAGGTTCCAAGCTCTCCTGATACAGAGGCAAAATGACCTGAACCTGTGTCAATCAGGCACATGTATTGAATCTCCTACTTACTTGCAATACCACTCTTATGTAGCACCTTAAATTTCAGCCTCAGCCAAAATTTCAGACGGTAGTTTCCCCTTCATCAGGTTTCTTTCTGTTTCTTTATCACGAGATGTGCTTAACTTCATACTCTTTTAAAGTCAGAGTCAGCATATTTCATGGGGTTTAAGTAGCTGCATGTAAGATTTGTAATTTTTGGAATAGCACAGGTATGTTAGTTCTCCCCAGACTGTTACGCAGTTTATTTCAATTGAGCTGGCATCTATTTTGGGTAGGATTGCAGATCAGTTGGTGGGTTTTAATTCCAAATTGAATCTAGCAATGCCAGCTCAAAAATGTAGCTGGTGAGGATTGCTCCACACAGACTCGAAAATTATATAATGTGTATGGTATTCATCAACTCCTGACCATCCCAATCCTGGATAAAGCAGGTGATTGAAAAAAAAAAAAAAACCAAAACACTGTCAACACAAGATACCAGGCAAGAATACAAGAACACAAGAAACTCTGGTCCAAACTGCATCTCCACAGAGAAGACTGAGCCAAAAGTCAGATTCTGTTGCCAGCACCTCAACAGAACTTCAGAATTTATTCCAGTTTAAAGAGATTTTACAGAGACTAGATCACAAAATTAATGATGTTCAGAGAGGAATGAACAGAATTACTGATTCTAAACATAATTTATTTTATTTGTGGCTGTTGGTGGGGATTTGTTGTTCGGCTTTTTAGGTTTTCAGTTCTTTCTTTTTTGTCGTTATTTGAGAGCTCACAGGTGCCAACATGGGGGAAAGAAATAGCACTATGGAAACCCTGGAAATGGCACAGCCATTATCAGTGTGACTCAGGACAAATGCTGTCCTCAGGATCAGGCACAGTTGCAAAGACCCCTATAGAGTTAATAATATTGAAATTACTTCCTTGAATTTCCATTTTTAGCTGCAAAATACAGCAATTTAATATCAGTGGACACCACTAATATTATTTTGCCTCTTATTTCTGGAAATCAGTGAAAGAGATGGGAAACAGAACATACATCCCAATCTAGTTCCTGCAGTTCAAATAATCACAGGCAATTAGGTGTATGTCTACAATCACTACAAAAAATTTACAGAAAGAATTTCAACAGTGTTTCTCCTGACCAGTATTATTCAGATTATATAGGTATTAAAAGTAAATTTTACATGAATCTTTTTATGTGTGCTCTCTGGGGAAGGTTAAGAAAAACCATGATGAACAATAACCGGGGTTTAATGAACATAATAAGGCAGATATAGATTGACCTGATTTTAGTCATGCTCTGTACATTTGAGAAGCATTAGAAACAATCAATAGGGTTCATATATCTAATAGATAAATTCAAATTTCCAGCGCTTTCCTGCACACACTAAGGAAAAGCTGTTATGGAATACAAAATGAAACAGGCAACAAGAGAGGACTTTTTAATTCCTAAATAATGCAGTATAAAAGTCCTAGGAAAAATTTTAAAATGAGAATAAATTCATTTTAAGGACTGTTATTTCTAGGGTTTTGCCATTAGCATGCAAATTCTGAAAATAAGAAATGGCAGATGCTTGGAAGCAGGATCTAAAAATAGAATAGCATTTTATTGCAATAGGAGGCTGAAAAGGTATAGATTAGTGCTAAAATAAGAGAAACAATGTAAGGAATATTTTTACTTGATGTGATTTGCCAGGAACACTACAGAAGTTCAGAATAGGTGTCAGGAACTCAGTGGAAATGCACCTCTTAAATCTACACTCACATCTGCCCTCTTGCTTTCACAAACCAATTGCTCACATGGAAAATTCTTAAATACATATTCCAGTGTCCTGGTCATTTCTCAAATAGACTTCCTAAGAATTTGGATCCATATAGACTGATTTTGCAACCATAGAAAACAGCATCAAGAAGCTCTGCTGGTTTCAACTGGAATCACATGAGTTTAAATATCTCCTTTGCAAATAGCATCCAAAGGCATGGGAGGATGTTTTTAATTAAAAGAGCGCTAAAATTAAGTATCAAACAACACATCCAAGTCTTAGTCTGATGAGGAAATGATGCTTGGATCTCTCTTTACATCAGTTCTTTCTTCACATTCTGCCTCTCTTGTCCTTGTCCTGTACTCAATCACAATTTTCCTCAGCTAATGCTGCATGCTGAAGTGTGCAGAAAGGCAAAATGTGTTCCAATGGAATTCAATAAAAAATCTGTTCCCCTGCATTAAGCCACCAGTATTAACCTTCTCTAATTCTTTTAATGTGCTGTTCTTTGATTAAGGATTTTTTTATTGTACTATAATATTAAATGCTCCCCATCTGTTCAGGAGAGTAGTGCCATTCTTCGGTGGCATGAATAAACTGAGAAGGATTTGCTCTGGAGGCATCTTTTGGGGGTTTGCTGCTGTTGGCTGATGCTTTCATCACAACCACTGTATAAATATAACCAATTGTATGTGGCAATTGCCAACAGATAAAAGAATGGCACTAATGGAACCCTATGGATAATGTCTGAACGTGCTGGAATGAGACACATAGTCTGGTCTGTTTCCCAGAAAAATCCTTCCATTAGTGATATTGTGATAATTTCCATGATTATGAGGAGTTCATTTTGTTAAGGCAGTAAAAGCACACCCCTCGAGTTCTATTTATTGTCTGCTCTAATTTTGTTATTTCAGTTTAACACATTTATGTTCCAAGTGTAATAGTGTTTTGAATTCTTGCCCAGCTTACATCATAAAAATTCATTTGCTAAGATGGCTTTCTTTTAGTATCTAGTGTCTTCTAAAAGGACAAATATAGCTTTGGCATTCTACTTCTCTAATCATGTTACTAAAATATATATAAAAAACCCGTTAAGAGATTAATGCGATCTGGTTGTGCAGATACGATAGAGTTCGTACCACCTAGAACCTTCATTAAAAAATCCAGATAATGAAGGAGGATAATGACAGTTCTTCATAAATCTAGTCTGATATCTGAAACCTCCACAAAAAAAAAAAAAAAGTAATCTATCACTAAGAAGCAACAAGAAAAAACCATTTTCACAGTATCTCAGGTATTAATTTGAAAGATAAAAACCTGTTTCATACAGAAATATTGGCATGTCATCCTAGCCATTCCTTCAGTTAAATGATTTTCATCATTAAATGCATTTAATATAATCATAACATTTACATAAAATGGATGTCCATGGATTACGGGACCCAACAATTTAAAGCCTCAAACTCTTCCTCTAAAATAATCATATTCTATGCATTGTCATTCCTTAAGTGTGGAACTGAAGTTGATAATGGCAGTGTCTCCTGGACATTAAAGCAAACCGCTGAACACCCCCCACTTCTGCATTCCCCCAGTCATACTGTGTAACCTGGCTGTAAACTCCTTGTTCTGTATGGGTTAGAATTTACTTTGAAGATAAACTGGTACAGCAGAATCACCTTTTCTCCTCAAATCTGCACCCCCTTGCTGCCCCGTGTGGTATCGCTGGCCTTTCTGGATGCACAGACTGATGCCCCAGCCTCCACCCAGGCCACTTCTCCCTCTCACCTCGCAGCTGATTGTTTACAGAAACTGCCTGAGGCCCCTTCCCCTGCACACCAGCCAAAATCCAGCTGTTAACAGAAACTCCTCTTGACAGTCTGCAATGACCTTCTCCTTTCCAGGCTCTGATCCATCACTAGACTTCCATACCCTCTGACCTGTCAGTCACCCTTAACATTTTTCTACCTTATTTATACTTTTCATTCTTCTGCTAGCCTGACTTCTCTCATCTCACCTTTTGCTTCTTATTCTGGCCCTGGCCTGGCTGCTCTTTTAACTCTTCCTGTGCAGAACCAGTCTCACTCCCCATCCAGTTTTCACTGAGGTGCCTCATCAGGCTCAATCTCTGACTGAGCACCTTTTCCCTCTTCACATCAACAGCACCTGTAATAACTTCGTCCAAAGTTTTCAACAAGGATATCAATTCTGACAATGCTAATTCAAGGAGTTCAGTTTTGATGCTCTCAATGAATCATTAAAGTTAAAATATGGACACCAAGCTGTTGGTTCAGAGCTGTTACTGCTTTAGAGCACAGAAAACAACAAACTTAATACAAAAAAATCAGATTTTTCTCCCACTGATGATGTTATCTGTGACTCGAAGGAAGATCTTTTGAAATGTTAATAAGATGTATGAGATTAAGATGTCTTGAAGACACCAGTGGCCTCATGAATTCCTGCAGTAAACAATGATATAGTAAGGAAATGATACTATGAATAAAGATGCTGAGTGAAGTCCAGCCTCAAAGGGATCAGAGATGAAGTGTAAAGATGCCCATTTAAAAAAGAAGCTGAAACATGTAGCTTATCTAGCTAAATATATTATGGCTATCTTAGCATGATTTTTATAATAGCAGAACCATATTTAGCTAACACTCCACAAATGGAACTAATTAACCTGTATTTAAAGTATTTTATATATAATTGATAATTCTCCATTTCCTGCAGATCAGACTAATGAGGCAAGTACTTAATTTTTGAAGTTATTTTTTAAGCGTTTGCATGAACTGGCATGGCTACTCAAACTTTTATACTCAGTTGGAAGATCTAGACTGCTCTGTGTTGGTAATAATTTAGAGAGGTGATATGGTAGGTGAGGGGGGCAAGCAAGCCTTTACCACACATTGCTGGTAATACACACAGGTAAAGTAAGTTCTATTTTTACAGTTCCATGGCTACAATCTATCAAAAGTCTGCCCAGACAAAAAGCTAAGTAAACTTTCAGAGAGCAATGGAAATCCAGTTTTTCCTTTTACCCTACTATTTACATTACTGCTCTTCATCTCTTGAATCTGGAGGGATTGTTTTAATCACAGCATACATGCCATTGCTTACTTACTAAACCAAACTCTAAGCTGGAGTCTTAATATTACAAATAGAACAAAAAATACTAGCTGAAAGTAATTATCTTACAGCATTTCTAGAAAAAAAATGGATATAAAGAAGATAGAAAGTCTTCAGGACACTGGTTCTTTAACCACCAAAGTCTCAGACATATCTGCACAGAACAGCTGAATCAGTTCTGCTGCATGGAGTGGCTCTAGGGAATGCCATGTTCTGCTCCCATACTTTTGGGGCAAAAACTTGTGATTAATACATGTCGTTACACAAATGAGGTGACTGAGTTACAAGGAGCAGGAAGTATGGGTAAAACCCCTTTCTGCCCCTTTTTGATATTCCAGGCCAGTATCTCCCTTCCCACTTTTGAAGGAACGGAGATGCTTTATTTTCCAAAACTGTCCATAAACATAGGGGAAGCAGGAAAGGCTCCGAGAAGGAATTTGAGCCATTCTAACTCCTTGTCAGCACACACCTGATGTTCAAAGCTGTCTCTAGCCCACAGCACCTGTTCACAGAGCTATGTTTTCTGGTCTGGTTGCTAAAGTCTGTGTAAGCGTAAAAAGAAGATTAACAATATGCCAAAAGAGAAATGAAGGCAAATTAATTAAATTTGACTAACCTAGCCTGCTAAATCTCGTTTGCACTGAAAATGTCTGGCTGGTATTGGTATGCATATTTGTAAACTACCCACATGGTTTTTCACCAATATAATCTTCCTTCCCACTGACTACTTCAGAGAACTCCAATTCTTTTTTAATTCATATTCAGTAAAACCAAACAGACCAATTTAAAGCTTGTCAATACCATCCCTCCTTTCAGGCAGCACAGTTTTAGACAACACTGATACATGAGGTGTTGTCAGAACGAAACGTCGAATTACGCTAATTTGTTTAAAGATCACAAACATTTATTTAGAAGCCCTTATTTAATCACAGAGCACCGTTTCAGCAGCTATAAAGCACTTGGTAAGTTCTAAACTGGGGTAAAACAGCTTTAAAGGAAACATGGCTTAATAAAATTAACAGTTTCACCAAATACTCTTACAGCAGAAATCAAACACAAACACCCATTTGGTGGGACAGAATTATAGATACGGGTTTTTTTGGTTTTTTTAATAATTGAAAAGTCTAATTCATTGAAATCAGGACTGATCTTTCCCTAAAAATCAGTGACTCCCATATTGCCTACTATGGAGGATCTGGAATTTCTTCTAAACTGCTTTCAGATACCAGTGCACATTCATCACTGAGTCCCTGGTGGTAAAAAATCATCAAAATAAAGCCATTTTGAGGAAAAAACAGTTCCCACTCATCCAATCATACATTTTGCTACACTTGCAGCAATTTTTGCAAACCCTTATTGCTCATATCAAGAGCAAACATTTTGATTAATTTTGACTACGACTTGTACAGAAAAAAGTGCTGAAGAATCCTAACGCTATTTTTGGAAAGTTTTAAATGTTTTATATTTTAAACATACCTCTGTAAAACTGTAATAAAAACCTTGCAAGATCACAGCTAACGGAAATTAAAGCTGGTATGCCTAGATCTTAAATGTAGGGAGTTTGTGAATTTTATAAGAATTCTATCATTTCATTGCATTATTTTCTAATTCTCCAGCAAACCTTTCCTACAATGCTCATCCTAAGAAAGAAGTTTAATCTACTTGAATGCCTGACAATCTGCCAGAACTCTTCTGATAAAGCTTTCATTCAGAATTATATTGAAAAGAGAAGCTGAGTAAAAGAGAATAGAACTGTGAGTGCTTTGAGGCATTTTCCCAGTATTTCTGTGTTTATCCACATCTTCTATGAGACATAAATCAATGGTAAAAGTGCAGCCACCTGGTGCTATTGTCCAAATGAGCAGGCTCTAACTTTGATATTACAGGTGAGAAATCTTTCTCATATCCTTTTCTATTTTGTTGCTAAAAAAAAAAAAATTCAAGGAGTCATTAAAACTTGTCAGGCTGGCAAGGTATTACAAGAGAAAAGAGAAAACATGCTGTGCACAGCATAGTCTGTTTCTCACAGTCAGAAGTGAGGGTCAGTTGGAGGGAAAAGAACGGTAAGCTCCAAGGAAAGATTTAGGTGGAAGTAAGTTAGGCATTTTATCATTTTTACCCTTTTCTGTACATGCTTTGAGCTTTGGGGGAACGGAGGTGAGAGGCAGAAGTGTTTGAAGATGCTGGTTCAGAGTCAATTTAATCAACTTCACAGTTCCTGAGACTTAAAGAACTTACAGGTACCAATTTCAGCTGGATTGATGGTATGAGCCCAAATTGATAAAAGACACGGCACTAGAACAAGCAGGTCACATCACTTCACCCTCAATGAGATGCCAAATGTCAGCCCCATCACTGGAGGCCAGAAGAAATATGTGACCACATATCATACAAAAAACTCACTTTTCCTGCTCTCCAGGAATTAGTTCAGTCCCATTGGCTGCAATCTCAGATACCACAGGCAGAGCTGACCTGCAGACCCCACGAGTTCTGCAGCCACTGCTGATTTCAGCTGAGAGACCCCACTGTTTTTCTGAGCGTCACCGTGCCCTTCTCTCCTCTTTTCCTACCCCTCCAGCAGCTTCTATCATTCTCCCCAGGAGCTGGAGATTTCTTGCACCTTCCAAATCCAGACTCTCCTCGACTGCAGCCTACCATTCACCCTTCTTTAGTAAAGGGAAAGAAAAGTAATCACTCTTTTCTCGCTCATCTTTCTGGCTTAGACCTTTCCTTAGGTCAAAGAGAGGTGGAAATTGTTTGTGTAAAGCAGCATTATCACCCTGATGAGCGATAGTTGTTTGGGCAGCTTATTTCACAGCTTATTTAACCATGGATAGATCTGAGTCATTCTCCTAACACAACACAACAACATGGAGCCTGAAAAATGCCTGGAGCAACTGGAGCAATTACACAAACACTAATCAGGGAGTACAGCCGAGATCTTACCCACTGGAGGTGTGGGGACCTGAGAAGCTCCCTGACCTGGAAAGTCATTCCAGGAGCCAGCCAGTCCAGCTCCAGCTGGAGCATGTGGCAAAGCACCTCACACTACGTATGGTGTGAGAACAGCAGCAGCAGACACATGGGAAAAATATGGGCTTTTTAATAACTCTGCTTTATAGACAGCAGAAGTAACAATGCTGGTTTCTTCCAGCTGTCCACTAAGAGAGCTGAGTTCATAAACAAAAAGTTCATAATCTAAGTGTAATAGATTTTGCTTCCTCAGGCAACACAGGGCTATGAAAGTGTTTAAAATGGACTTTTCTCTGTGTAATCAATAAAGCTTTCACAGAGATTGGTTCTGTTCCAAAGACTTTTTTAGCTGCTTGCGCAGGACTCCCAAACACCAAATAAACCTTTTATCAATTTCTGTTTTATAACCTTCTCCTACTTTATTATAATCCCTCCTCAAAGTACACAGAATGTAATGGTGAGAGATTTATTTAAATCATAATCTAAAAAAAATTAACTCATAATTTGTAACTCAAATTGTCACTATATGCGACTTCAGTTTTACTGACAGAAAAAGTATTTCTGTTTTATAGTGCATTTCATGATATCTGCATTTGAAAATGTATGTCCAGGCTCAGAACCTCCTAACTGCCATTGAGTGTTTATTGACTTTATATGGATTTCCATCAAAGCCTGGAAGTTTAAATGGTTAACATAACCAAAATCAGGGTATTTGCGTTCTAATCAAAATAGATCAATTTACAAAGATTTCTCTTTTTTTTTGTCTTTAGCATAAAATTTATCTGTCACTGTAATCACATGGCAGAATTTTGACTGGGTATACCACATCTAAAATTATAAAACCTTAATTTGGGTTTTTGTGTACAGCAACTCTAATCAGTTCAGATGGAAATGTATTACCCCTTCTCCCACAACACAGTGTTTACCCCTCTCATCACTGACCACAGGCTCTGGCACATGTAATCCAGTGGCTGGGCATTTGCAATAAGTAATTAGAAATTTTTTTTGCATATATTTCAGAATAATTCCTCTGACTTTCCATTACTTCTCCAGGCTTCTCTTGTGGTTGCAGAGGTCAAAACTCCACTATGCTGCATGTCTGTGTACAACAGAACCAAAATCAGCTGTCAAATCCCCCATCCTTGCCCATTTTCCCAGTCCATATGCACTTTCTGCCCTACTGAAATCAAGGTGAGTACACCGCTAGGCAGAGCTTCTGCTCTCAAGAATTCTCTTCCTCTGCTGAAATCATCATCCTGAATTTCACCCAGAGAAAATGGTCCAGTGGAGAATTTACTGGATGTCTTACCTTTCCTTCCACAATGCTGAAAACTGTCATGCAAAGCTGACTTCACTACTCTTGCAATGAAAAGTAGGGGAAGCTGGATAGTGCTAGGACTAGTTAATGTGTTAATGTAACGTTTGGCTTCCCTCATATTTGAGCCATTTTCCCCAACAGAATTACAGCAACAGGAACCCTGAGCATCTATTTTTATACACTATTCAGTCTCATTTCAGGAACTGAAAACTTGTCTGAATGTGAAGGAAAAATAAGTGCCTTGAGGCTCAGTCCTGCAGGTGCTAAGTGCCCACAACTCTCACAGAAATCATTCACATTTTGAGATTTTAACCTGCTCTCATTCTTCTCTTGACTTCTCTTGCAGAAGATTGCACAGATGAGGCATAAGGAATGAGACCAGATTGTCTGCAGATGGAAGCCACAATGGGATAACTTAGGGAGGGAATTTCGAGTCTAGTAGTTGTTCTCCACTACTCCCATATGTGGACACACTTACTCCATACAAAAATATTCCTGGTGTGGAAATTACTGTGCCCACAGTGGAGCTACTGCAGAATTGCCAGACAATGGGAACTGGGGCTGCTCAGCGTGTTTTACAGCTGGACCCATGCACTAATTCCATTTTATTCTAGATAACATGTTTCTTTAACATGGTTAATCTCCAAGTAAATATTAGGCTTTTTTTCATTAGTAGCAGTCAATAACTGGTTATCTTATATTTCTGATCTGATATTTTTAACATCTGAGCACTGTCTTATTACCTTCCCCTGCCAAGCATGTACTCTTGATCTACCACTTTGAACTCTGAGGAGCTCAGAAAAGATTGATTTTTTTTTTTTTCTCTGATCTGTGGAGAAACTGCTAAAATTGTATATAATCTGCTCTGAGAGGTAACAGGGACCTGAAGAGCTCTAGTATTTTTTTTTCCCTCTGGGAAGATGTGGTCATGTGGTCACAGGAGAGAAAACAGAAAATGGACTATGGCATCTGTAGAACTTACATATTAAGAAGGCGAAATATTTGGCAGTGAAAAAGTAACATGATCTAGTGCAGTAGTTTCAATTTATTTCAGCTGCTGATTTCCACATCCATTCCAACACTCAGGAGGTGGTATCTGTAGCTGTGACATCTTGGTAGCACATTTTTGCACTCTACCATAAAGTGCCTACTGTCCCTTCTGTTTCAAATGTCACCATTACTGTGTTCATCTCCTCTGAATTAACAGCAATAGCACTGAGCTTTACTGCAGGATGTCAGGGTGATTAAAATGCAGCACTCATGGCTGTCTGTATTCACCATGACAATCAAGTTACTTCAGATTCATTAAAGGACGATGAAAAATTATCTTTGGATTGCTGGGCTGCCCCAAAAATGTCCTGTGATTCTGTGATATTCCCTGCATAGTCCCTGCCACAGAGAGTCATTTTGTCTTAGTCTTCCATTGCCTAATGCATTTTATATGTACTCTTTAAAATATATGGGTTTTTTTACAGTCAAAAAAATTGCCATGCTAGCGAATATTGAACCCAAAGCAAATACTTATGAGAAATGTGGGCCAAGAAACACTCCTACAAAGACAGATAGTTATTAGAAGTTACATCATAAACTGCTTGAGATTCACATGTAAGATGCTTACACCAAAAAAGTACAAATGCTACACTTGATTATATTAACAACAACAGTATGTGTCAAACCAGCAAAATAATCCTTCTGCTCTGCTCAGCAATGCTCCGGCTTCAGCAGCAGGACTGATTTGATTCAGTTTGAGACATGACATTTTAAAAAGACAAATTGAAAACCAAGCAGATGAGAACAACGAAGATGACAAAATGGCTTAGAAAATATGATTCAGAAGGGTTTATGCTTTGCATTCTTTCCACATGTATAAAGAAACTGGAACTCGAGATATATGCCTCAAAGAAAG
Source organism: Eulacestoma nigropectus (assembly GCA_013397775.1). Taxonomy (NCBI): domain Eukaryota; kingdom Metazoa; phylum Chordata; class Aves; order Passeriformes; genus Eulacestoma; species Eulacestoma nigropectus. Next base: position 42,575 of record VZTE01002321.1, read on the forward strand.
ATAGAGTAAGAAAAAATGGTAGTTTCATTGAATGCTAAAATTGCTGTGTTTATCACTTTCTGTTTAATAATTTGGGTGAAGACAAGAAAAATGAATGGGCAGAAAAGTGAGGTTATCTTCCCATTTGTTATGGCACAACATCATATAAAGATGTCATAGCTGTGGAAAGAGGTGCATACTGAAGGTGCTCTGAATGCAGGAGTATTTTCATGTGTATGTCCTGTGGTAGTAAGTGAGCACCTATTCACTATTTAATTACCTACCCTCACTCTATGGCTAAACACAGGGCTGAATAAAAGGCCTTGTATCTCCTGAAAGAACACCATTTCTTTTCTAGTCATTCCAAGTTCTTCTATAACGTTAAACATTATGATTAAAATGGTACAGGAAATTAATTTCCTTAAAAAAAAAAAAAAATAAGGAAGGCAGAATACTCTTTTGTTCTCCTCCTTCCTTTCCCCAGAAACATTTTGCAGAAGAAAAATAAAACAAAAAACAAAGGTATCCAGTCCTATCAAAATTAGACCCTGAATGTTTCATCCTGTAGTTAAGAACTGGTGACAGCATGAACAGCCAAGGTCAGTCATGGTCTCTATGGTCCCAATCCCTGCAGGAAAACCAGTTGCAGTGGGGAGGAATGATAACAGCAACAGTTCACTCAGAAGCTGCATTTCTGGAGGTTTAGTGCCCAGGGCATTTTCAGAGACTTCAGCTACCAAAATCCATATGTTTCTAGTAAATGTCCGTAAAATGGGATTTTTTAGAGACTAGTGACTAGATAGGCAAATTTCATACAGATGGAAAGAACTCATCCCAGGCAAAAGATTGTTCCACTGATCTCAAGCCTCTGCCCCATCAGACAGAGCATATGAGATCATTTGGATTAAATGCTTATGCAATTTTATTAGCATGGGTAATAAGAATTTTTCCTTAATTCAGTTTCAGGAAAGGGCTATTTTAGACAAAATTGCAGGAAAAAGTTATCTAAAAGTAGACAGTGGTACAGGGAAGGAAGGAAGGTCACATGCATTCTGAAGATACAAAGGCACCTGAAAATAAGGTCTTACAGTAAAATGGGATGGGGGATCGTGACAATAAGGAGCACTAACAAGTCCACCTTTCCTATCTATGGAATACCAATTACCGGATGTAAATATAACCACTCACAATCTTCTCAAACTTAAAGGCTGAAAGGAAATAGCCTAAACTGAGTGGAAATCTAACTGCAGTTTAGAAAACATTGACCCAGAGGTAGCAATATTCACTCCTGGTTTATTGGGAGGCTTGCTTGGGGTTTTTTCAGAAATATACTTATGCAAAACTAATACATGCATTTTGAAATAAATTTTTTGATACCAGACTGTCGTTTAAATTCCAATTTTCATATTATTTATATGTGAACTTCCATGGAAAAGATGTTTTCAGGAAAAAAATTCTGACCTAATTCTGTAGTCACACACTGTCCCCTCCTCACCCAGGTCCCCTCACATTGACACCTGTGTGATGTTCCCTTCTTTACCTTAGGCTACCCAAAGGGACAAGAACATTATGGGCTGCAAATGCTCAGAGTAACGACAGCAACAGATGTTTATTGCTTCAGAGGAGTCTACTCCCCCAGCACTAAATTAAGTGTTTTAAAATAAACAGATAATAAACCAGGAATACCAAGCCATAGATCTGTCACACCTAAAACAATGTAACCACCTGATAATTCCTGCATGTTTATTCAGGGCCGGCACTGTAAACAACCCGATGGTGAATGTTTGTATTCATGATATCCAAGAGCAGACAAGTAGCTCTAATGCATCACAGAGTTTAATGAATAAATGTCTGACTGCAGGGCCTGAAAATGAGTCTTAGAAGATGAAAAGCTTAATTTTTGAGTCACTACTCATAAAAGGTTAAATATATATAGTGAGAGAAGCTAAACCAAGAAATTGACAATTACTTAGCAAAATAAAAAATCTTTCAGTTGCTGCAAACGTCAGACTTGGAAAATTTCTGCAATTATTTCACTGCTCTTTTTTGAGGACTGCTGCAAACTTTGCCACGTTTAATGATTAGAAAACCACTTCTAATTTCCAGAGTCGATTTATACATAACTAGTTGAAACATACTTCAATATGTTTGTTCTTCTGCCTCTAGTATCCAAACTTCTGATGCATTTTTAATATGTGTATATAATACCATCTGTCTCCCCTGTGTCTAAGCCTGTCCACCACTTTTCTACCACTCATTTTCCATTCTCTTCTAGGCCCTCTGCATCTCTCCAGCCCCGTCCTTCCTTTGTGGGGGACTCAGACTGTACACGGCTTCCCAAGTGAGATCCTATCAATGTTTTCCAATAGTATGAATATTTTTGTGTTGGAATTACCTTGCTGGACGGGCTCTACCACCACATCTGCCTCTTCTTCACTGTTTTGGTGTGTACCTTCTGGTATTTATAGCTGGTCCTTCTCCATCTTTATCATTTCCTCCAGATCATGTATTCAGTTCTTGATGTAAGTTCTTATTACCTGTCGCCAAGAAAATATTGCCTCATTTTATAAATCCCAGTATTTTAGTTTTCAAGATAATTCAGTTCTCTCTGAATGATTTGCTAATTTTCTATTTGATAATGTCCCAGATTTTATTCTCTTTTTATTTCATGTAGATTAAAATATACTTGTGTCTCAGTTTTAAGACAAATATAAGAGAGGACACTATGCAATGAGTAGTCTCCCCTAAAGAGTTTCAACAATTCCCCTCCACCAACAGAAAATGAATACTAATAGAGGAAAGTGGGGGAAAAAAAAAAAAACAAACCCAAACCCAACAGTTTATTAACAACAGAATGCCCACAAGGCAAGGAAGAAAAGTAAACAACTGCTAAACACCGAACTGTCAGAAGTCACCCCCCGCCCCACACACACAGAGGAACAAAGACCCAAAAATGCCCGAAGAATAGGGCAAATGTTGAAGAAATCTCCCTTCCTGATTCGTGCTGGGAGATGGCGCGGGCTTTCTCTCTGACAGAAGTGGAGCTTCCACGGAGGAGCTCCAGTAGGAGGCAAGAACCCGGTGGTTCTCTGGCGTCGAGCTCCTCTCCACGGCAATGACGGCAGGCGGAGCAGCTGGGCTGGAGGCTCCCGTTCTGCCTTTGGTGCCCGGCTGGGCTCCCCGAGGCTTGGGGCTGGACCGGGGCGGGCCCGCTCCCGCCGGCGCCGCTGTTCCGGCCTCAGTTCACCTCGAGGCAGCTGGAACGTTGCCACTCCAGCTCCTCCGATCCAGGGAAGGGATAAGCTTTTTGCTTGGGTCAAGAAAACCAAGCTGGCCAAGCAAAACCGAACCGCACAGCCGCACTGGGCCGTGAGACTTCGAAAATGCCCGCCAAAGAGCCCAAAGCCCCCCCCCCGGCCCCCCACACGGCTTGGCCCTAAAGATCCAGCGACCATTTTGGGGCATAAGGTCAGGATCATGGAGTAGGCTGTCATCATGAGTCACTCCAAGACAACTTGAAAACATGTTTTAATAATCTTTGTAAAAGCCAACTTTGTTTTACTTTTGTCAAATCTGGTTTTAGCCCTGTATTTCTTGATCGCCAAAATATGACTGTTTTCTTCATCAATCCATTCATTCTAGTCTTCGGGGGTTCTTATTCAATCCCACACTTTTCTGGAAATTATCTTCTCATTATTTTTAGAATACTTTGAACACTTTCCCTCCCCTTTCCCACATTTTTAATACACATTTGTGATAGATTTTCCTATTTTGACTCAAAGAAATTCCAGTCTTTCCCCGTTTATATCCACGCAACTGACTTCACACTAGGAGTTCCTGTGAACCAAAATATGTCCTGTTACAAGTGACAACGTCAGTCACAGATAGGTTCTTGCCTATAGTTCTTCTCACTTATAATGAACCAACTCATACTTAATCTGGATTCTCTATACTTTTCTCACTCCCATTTTCCTTCCCTGTACTATGCAAAACCTTCAAGACCTGTTGTGGATGTTATTCCACCGTGTTGCTTTTTTCAGTAGTATACTACTATCTATTTTCATGAATGTACCAAATGCCTCCATTTTGCTTCTTGAATTAAAAAGCAGCCTCTTATTCCTGGTGACACTGCTGGGACTATTTAACCAACTACCATTCTCACCATTAACAGGTCATTCTGTTTCCATGTTGCTCTTTCTCCCTCCCATTTAGGAATATGAAATTAATAACAGCTTTTCCCAGTTACCAGCCTTTATCTCCAAACACAGCACATACCCCTCAACCCCCGTGCAAGGACAGGTCATTTCTCAAAGCTGACATCCAGTCACACAAACAGGGACGTGGGGCCATGCAGGAGCACAGAGCTTGAGGCTCAGCAATACATTGATTAGGCCAAAGTCACAGTTCAAAGTGGCATTTAAAAATAAACCAACAAACTTCAGGCTATTTTATCTAGAAAAATCCTGGTTTAGTTTACAGCTGAAAAATAATTTTTATCTGTGAAAGAAAAAATTATTTGTTTTTCACTAGAATTTAGAAAGCCAGTGAGAAGAGCAGAGAAAAACATATCAGCAACAAAGCAAAATTATACTACAATAAGAGAATTTTAACGGCCTTCCTGTGAACATATTGATCTCTTTGCACAATTTTTCTGTTATCAGAGAAACAACACTGTTAGGTTCTTTTACCACTAAATTCAACTTAGACTGATTCTTTTCTTAGCAATGTTGATAATCGAGTCTAGTCTGATTACTCAGTAAAACCTAACTTTCCCCCTTAAAAGAAAACAAATATATTTTTTAAAAATTGGTACAAGACAATCCAGATAAAATACCGACTATTTTTACACAAATGTTTAACACAATGTTTAAAGGAGATTTCTGCCAGTGCTAGTTACTCTATTTTCATATACACAGTGGGTGAAGACAATCAAATTAAGTTAGAACAGCAACAGCTGGAAAATATCCAAAGCTTTGCATTTCTTCTTGATGTACCCATAGTTTGAACTGTGTGTACTGGTATTTTTCTCTGTTACTATTTATTTCTCTCCTCATCATTACTTGGCTTCTTATTCATTCATGTGTGCTGTCTCTTACCAGCTGCCTGCTATAATGGTCATCTTTGCAGTATCCATCTCTGCTATTTTCACCTTGAGATATTATTGCAACAAAATACGCAGCAAAATATACAAAACTGAGCAAAGAAGCGAACCGGAATGAGAGACATGCTAGAACCTCATACTCCTGAAACAGGAATGATTTGATGGAAATCTGTTTTCTTTGACTCATAGAAAGCTACAAAAATTTGGTCACTTCTTTTTTCATCGTCCTTTGGCAGAGATGCGACTTTATTTACAATCTCCCCGTTTCTGGACTTGGCATATCAGCAGCCCCACTCTGCACTCCAGTCTGACTCCAGTTCTGTTCTTTGCTCATTTCCCATCTCAATGTTCCCCTCAATGTCAGTAAAAGTCTCTTTACATAGACACATATCCATGTCCTACGTACATAGGAGAAACTGTTCCATACTTCCAATGCACTTCTTGAGATAAAGAAACTGGAATTGCACACATTCTTCTAGATGTGGACATGGTATTTTCATAATCTCTATTCCTTTTCTAATAACCTTTAGTGATTGATTTGCATTTTTGCCTTTAATCAATGAAGGCGATCAAAGGAAATGAAAATCAAATTGCAGTAAAGGCATTTGTAATGGAACATTTAAGAGACGTGGAGAGCAGTCATTTCAAAATTGAATTCCTTAATCAAAATTCAAGACTCCAGAGCTGTCAGCAGCCACAAATGTTTTTGAAATGGATGACAAGATGGTATACTATCAACAGATACTCTCCTATATTGCAAAAACAAGCGTAATTTATTTCAGAGTGGCACAGCCAGCAGACTGAGGAAAGTTATTATATACTCAAGGCAAAATAAGCCAAGTGTGCTCTACTTGCATGTTTTCAATTTGGCAGATTTTAAATTCTTTTGACAACACAAGAGAGACTGAGAATAGAACTCAATTTGTGAAGCTGATTGTAGCATTATTTACAAGCAAAGAAATAACGTTGGCTGATTTTCTATATAGTATCCCATAAATTTTTCAGCCTAATTGGGATACTGAAAGAGGGCAGAGCTTCTTTGGTTTAGCTTTAAAATCTTCACTATCCCACCGATAATGACTGATGCTGTTTCCATGGAGAATAGTCCAGAACTTTCCTCACTGCTAGCTCTGATTTCCTGTATAATGTTAAGATTTTAAGGCAGCAGTGCAATTTTAGGGATTTAAACCGAATATTGCTTCAGAGATTAAGTAAGAAAATAGTGTGACTTTCTGTTATTCAAATGAATGTGAATAGGTAATATCTTCATATATATCCAGGTAAATTTTCTGGCAGATTAAAATAATTTGACTGCAAAAACCTTTAAAATTAACCTACAGTTACTTCTGCACTAATGAAAGAACTTCGTCTCCAGGGAAAGAGATTTTCATTAAATTCTTATCTCATGTAAATGAAGAAACACATTTTCCAATACAGAATGAGAGCTTCAGTGCCAGGAAATCTCGCTCGGTTTGACTATAAGGAATATTTTCTAAAGATGTGCCCTTGATTCTTTCTACAACTATCCAGATTTTTCACTGACTCAAGTGGTATCTTTTTTGCCACTTTGAGAATTGAAGATGTTGTACGTGTCAGAAGATTCTAAATGCTTAGTTTCTTATGACAACTTACCTCTGAGATAAGAAATATCCGCAACTGAGGAGCTTTGCCTGCTGCTTATCTCATTGTGTATGAAACCCCAGTTAAAAACTGTAACTTCATTCCACGCAGTGGAAACTTTTCGTCTCTTTTAACAGGGCCAAGATTCCACCCACACACTTTCCCTTCACAGACATTCTGTAGAGTCCTTCAAATAAACTTAATTACATTCTATGCATGGAATATGCCAGGACAGAACAGTTAAGAATTAGAAGAGCCACTTTCATACTTCTAAAGCACAACGAATTGGTACAAAACCTTGCTGATGTCATGTCCCTGGTGGAAAAGAACAATTAATGCTCTGCCCTAAAATTGGTTATGGGACTTATTCATCACCACAGAAGTCAATTGGATTTAGGTGGATGCACTTAGCTACAAATATTTTCCCTAATACTGTTCCCATTATGCAACTTCATTGTAGCAAAGAGAGGGAATTTATGGGTAAGTTTTAGAAAAGAAAGGCTTAAAATTTGACGCACAAGCTGTGGGCATATACCGAAGAAAAATACTATGGTTGCTCATGCTTTTAAAAACCCTAAACAACACTAGATAATACCAAAAAACCCCCTAACTTTCTCAGAACAGAGGCGGGTCAGTCTGAGGCAGCACAAACACTGTGTGCTGGGGCAGGAGGGGGAATCATATATTTGTTTTTTGGTTTTGTTGGAGCATGCCAGCTCAGACAGAGATGGGAAAGTGGCCCATTTTTTCTGGAGTTCACTGACTGTGCAAACTCTGTGCTTGATAACATTGTCCATTTTTCTTGCTTTATGCACATTGATTTCCAATCCACAAAGCTTGGGATGTTCTCATTTGTCTTCCAAGGGAAACTCTATCAGAAACTTTGTTGTCCTCTCCTTTGAGGAAAAGGAAAAAGGAAGAAAGATCAACCATTACCTTTTTTTTTTAGTTCTTTCCCCCTGCAAGTTGTGCAAGAGTGAATTAGAGAAACTCACGTTCATTTATGGAAAGGAAGATGTGACATGCTTGAGGTTGGCTGGTGGTGGTTGGTTCTGGTTTTGGTTTGGTTTTTATTTTTAATTGAGAGAAATGTGGAGCTCATTGCAGAGTTCACTGATTGCAGTGGAAAATGTGACAGTGGAAGAATGACAGAAAAATTTTAAAAAAAAGAAGCAAATGTGGCAGGAGCAAAAAAGGCACCAAAAGCATCCAATTGCAGCAGAACTCTTACAGACTTCTTTAAAGAGTCTTTAAATATATTTTAGAGGTGAAAACAGAAAGCTGTCTTAAAGCATGAAGAAGTTTTTCACAGCCATTTAAAGTGTAATCAGATAGTAAAGGCAACAGTGAATAAATAGGATTCCTAAAGCTAAGAATCATGGCTCAGCTGAAACCATAGGGGATGTCACTGAGATCAGGGTTCAGAGCAGCAATTTATAAAACACTAAAATATATTAGTTTGCAACATACTGCACAGTGTGGTTTTATTCTTTTCTTTGATACTTGAATTAAAATCTTCTATCAAATACTTTACCAGATGAAGTCACAAGGGCTAAAATATTCAACAGGAAAGACAAGGAAGGGAAGAAGGTTTGGACTGAGTACCTAATGCTTGAACCAAGTTATTTGGGTCTGAATCATCTGGCCCACAGTTCCTTCAATATAATTTTGACAGTTTTAAGAAAATTCTAAGTACTCTGAAATTCTTCAGTAAGGTATCTTCATTTAAATATAGCGAACATATTTTTGCTACCAGCCTACAGAACACAGTGATTAATTCTTTCAAGCGTTCTGTGAGCACCATCTGGCTGTCATGATTGTTGCTATTTTACTTATCAACATGTTTTAACAAATTTCCTTTTGACAATTTAGTCTTTGACAGTGTCTTTTTGACTGAGAACACGAGGTACTTGGGATTCACACCACATTTGTGTTACCCACAGCAGGTTCTGGAACCTGTCAAGTGAGATGGAGAACGCATGAGCAAATTTTGTGTGGGGAAACAATTTCAGATGGTGCTTTCTTCGAAGGAAGGGAGATTCTTCCAATTCAGAAGGGGAGTGTTCTTTCTATAGGTGTTGGGGTACCTCTGAATGATTCTGAGAAGGTATTTCCTCCTCACTGAATAAATCTTGCATTGAATGCAAAACCAAAAAAGCTTTGGAACAGATGAGAACACCCATGTCAGAGTAGTCATTTATGCTTAGGAGATCCCCAAGGTGGAGAAATAATAAGAGGACTCTGGGAAATGAATTTTTAGGAAGAAAGGTGACCCATCTGAAACACAAGTAGGTGTGGAAGGGAACTTAAGATCATGTGAAATTGCAGAAGAATGCCCCATTAAAACAAGTAAACTTGTTGTTGATGATAGATATGATTTCTACTTTGAACCAATATTTACTAGCAAGAGTCTGTGTCTATTACAGATAATGTTTAAATTACATATTTCAGGGAAAATTCCATACTACGAGTCATCACCCCCTGTTACCAAGCCACTTGCCATCAACAGGGAGAATTAGAAAAACACATGCAGAACAGTCTAGAAAACACAGAAGAAGGGCTGGGTTTAAATCTCTCAGACAATTTACTTTTTCAGCATCATGAGGCTTTGGAGCAAGATTTCACAGTTTTTCTGAAGCACTGTCTTAAAGGTGCTGTGAAATAAAAGCTGCTGTTTTAAACCTGTTTGACGACTTCATTAATCTCTTCCTGTTTTTATGATCAGCTCGGCAGCAGAACAATTCCCCCATTATCTATAATCCCACACTGTTAAAGGAGCATGAGTCTCTTGTGGAGGATAGATCATAAAGACATATTGACAAAAAGCAGAGTTTGGATTTCCTTTTTCTTTTAAATTTACCTGAGCTTTGTGTCGAAACTCAATTTTATCAGACTCCAAGTGAACCAAGTCAAAATGGTTCAAACAAAAAAAAAAAAATTAACACATGGCTATGATTTAACCTAACAACACAATGAGAATGCCACTGTACTCATTCAAATGTGTAGGGACCGCAGTGCTTCAGAGCATTCGCATGATCTTTTTGAAGAGACTATTGCTTTACAAGAAAACTGGAAAAATGATAGCTTTTTAGAGTTCTGATTGAAAAAAAATTACATTTCAACTAGATTAAATCAACAGGTATAGATCTGCTGGAAAAAGAAAATGAGACTGATTAAGAAAAATAAGCAATGTTTACACATATTTGTTATTTTAATATATTCACCCATCATGAAGCTGATTAAGCATAAGTTGATTGTGTATTTCAGATATGGTCTCAAGATGATAACAAATTTCTGCTGTCCTTCTGTTACTCTCAAAGCTCTGCTCAGAGGAATCCGCGTGACATCCAGCCAGAACAGCCAAACAGAGTAGCCCCGGGTGTTTAGTAGGTCACCTTTACAGCCCACAACCCAGAGGAAGAAATAAATTCCCTTCAGACTGGAAGCATTTGACATAAAACCTTCCTAACTTACCTGCCTGCACGCAATTTCTAGAAAACTAAGAGAATAACTTGTAATATCAAATTACTGATTCTGATGGCATGTTCCTTGCACCAAAAACATTTTTGAAAAGAGCCTCCTTAAGAACATATTTTTAAAAGATAAAAGACTAAGGATTTCAAAGATACATACACCAGATATTGAAATATCACATATATTCAAAGGCCAATAAAACAAAGTGTTTAAAAAGCCGAATGTAATCCCGTACTTTTAATGCACAAGCACCTTCTTTGGGCTATACTGGAATGTGGTTTTAATGAATACCTGGAATAAGCAGTTGTCTTGTCCTTTCAGGGCTCAGAATTTTAACTACTGAACTTTTCTTTGTTTTAGAAGTCTGAAATCACAGGCATCTCCCACTCATAGCTGCCTGAGGATTAACATAAAAAATTGACTTCAGTCATTTGCATGCTGATTTTTTTCCCAAAAACATATTAGGAACTAAAACCAGAACTGTGTTGATGATACAAATTATCCAGGATTCCAGTCCTGAGCAAGAGTACCTCCTGTGGCTCATGTAAAGGAATTTAGAAGATAATTGCTATCCTATTTCTCACTGTACATTGAACTTTCAACTGCTTGAACATAATCAGCCTGATTATGCTTGAGCATTCAGTTGGGCAGACAATTAACTGCTTAAAAACAATCTGACCCAAATATTGCACACTGATATAGCCACAGATTGCAAACACTGTCAAATAACACAATTTTCCATCAATTTAATTTCTCTCCTGCAAAAAACCATCATAGGCTGCTTAAAATTATTTCAACTAAACAGAACAAAAAGCATAAAAAACGGCAAAATAAAACCCTCAAACTGTTTGAAACACCCAGAAGGTTTTAGCAGTGTATGGTGAAGAGAGAAAGAGCTGAGGAATATTCAGTTGAATGGATGCCCTTAGAACACAGGAAAGTGTAGACATACATTTCAGGTACTTGATGCGAGACTTCAGAACTCCACTGCTCAGAGGCATGTCTCTGAAGTGAAGATCCAGATTTGCCTGCAGTTAACCCAGCCTGAAATACTGTAAAATGTCATCTACATTAGTTTTTCTTGCTTGCTTCTCTGCTGAAGTCTTAATTTAAGGAACGTACAATGATCCTGTATCGTGAGCCTTGTGTTATGAACAAGGAGGAAAAAAGACCTAGTAAATGTATTACAAGTCTTCAGGAAGGATGTGTTTTTTTCATATAACCAGTTTCCCATCCTTTATGCTATCCTTTAGCAATGAGTTATGATGAAAAAGTAGTTAAATATTCAATTTTATATGAGGAATAAAGTCTTAGAGAGATTAACAGGCTTATCTGTTAATGGCACAGTAAACATTTTAGTAACATCACTGCAATAATCCAGATCTTTTTGACTGCTTCCTTTTAACTTCATTTAACCTTTCTGAACATCCACTTGCCCTCTCTATTCCTAGTTGAATAGACAATGAAGTCTGTAGGCTTCCTGTTTTTGAGTAGGGTTCATATTATTTCCTTAATTTTTGAGTGGAAAGGTAACATTTCAACAAAGTAACAATTACAAGACATTCACAGAATATCTTGCTTTGGGTTTTGGGTTTTGTTTGTTTGTTTGTATGGCTTTTTTGGGGGAGGAGTGTTTATTTCTAAAAGGCAACCTTTTCTAATGGACACTTTGATTTCCATAACACATACGGGGGGGGGGGAAAGAAAAATATGTCTAGAAATAAGGCTGGCATCCTGCTTCACAAGACCTATAAATCTTTTATAGCCTTGTTTTCTACCTATCCAGCCACATTGTAGTTGGAATGCCTCCCAATGATTTAGAGCATCTAGACAGAAAAACATACAAAGCCAGATGCCCAGGATGACGGGAATTTTATAGGCAACCAGATGGGAAATTGTTTGGAAAGTCAGGTAGGAAAAACATGAAGTTTTTCAGCCTGCTAAGGCATAAGGGCTACAGTGATAAGATTAATAACTGGCCTCACTAGATTATAACTTCTCTGGGTCAGTCTAAGACAAGATCTCTTTCCCTCTATGCCAGATATCCTTTTCCTGGAGTTAGGAAGGAGAATGATGGTTTTTGCTTTGTATCTGATACCTTTGGTCCCAAATGAAGAGGACTTTTCAGCATGAAGCTGTCAGCAACTAATGGGAAATTGAAGATGCTGCATTAATTGAAATGGATCATCCCAGTTCCCTTCACAAGTCAGACTAGCAATCTGAGAAGTTTTATCATTAAAATACACAGAAAATCAATTAAGAGAGGCCTAAAGCAGACTGGAGTTCCCATAGGGCCTCTTTGCATTACCTCGAAAGGTAACAAATGTCAAGGGACAGAAGATGTCAGTCAGCTCTGTTTGCCTGGGAAAAGTTCATTAAAGAAATGAAAGGTTCACAGTAAGGAGTGGAGGACCAAGGTAATGTGATTTTGTTAGCCAGTTGGTTCAATATTGAATCATATAAATAACTGACATAGTCAGTGATTTGTTATGGATTTCTAGTAATTTTGGCTAATTGGAGGCTAAATCAGAGATAAAAATACAAAATGAACACAATGAAAACTTTATCTTAATAATAACTAATTATACTCTGTGTGGATAAACTTCTTAAAATAAACCTCTTCATCTTTTGCAAAAGCAAAGCACCAGTTACAAGAATGGACTTTGTTAATTTTCATAAATAAATCAATTTTAGAGGAGCAAGTGAGACAGATAAACTGTAACTGGAGCAAGATTTAGCCACCTCATAGTTGGAGGCAATGCTGTGCTAAAGCAGCGGTGAAAAAGCAGGTGCTGACCTTGGTACTTAGCAAGCATGGAGAGAAGTCACTTTGTCTAGTTGTCCACAGGACTCTGATGAAGAGAACATCTGCTGTGATGAGACAAGGTTGGTTTGGTCCACATAAGAAATTGTGATGGGAGCTGTGAAAGATTTTCCTGTCCATGTGTTGGGGTAAAAAGAATGAGTCGTGCTTCTGTCCTGCTGGAACCTCTTTGAGAGGACTAAGTTGTGCTGCTGGCTCCAGGAAAATCAAAAAACACCAGTAATTTGCTAGGGTTTGTAATCTACCTGAGGAATATGGAAACAATGAATTAATCAGAAAGAATGCTGCTACATTAAAGGACTCATTGAGATATCCGGAAATGTGCCAAAACGAACATCCTTGTGTGTGAGAGGCACTAAACATTTCCCTTCTCAGTGTAAGAAATTAAATTCTCTCACAGAAATAGTAGCTTATCATTAGATTTCATGAAAGCACCCAGGGAACGCAAGTGTTCTGAAAACCTTAACAACTCTGCTAATGTTTTTTTTGAGATAGATGTGCTCTCATCCCAAATTGACATCACCATAACAACGGGCTGTAAGAGCCACAAGCATATATGGAGAGTTAAGTGCTGAACTGGCCATTCATGCATGCCCCAGCATGGCAACATGAAGCTGCAGTAATTGCATGGCCACATTAGATGGCTGAGTGTTCTTTCACAATTTTGAGGAAAAAAAAATTAGTAAGCATTACAAACACAGGTACCAATTAGTATAATCAGGCATATTGTCCCACAGGCTCAATTTAATCTCTTTCCTAGCAGTGCAGCAATAACTGTTCTTCCTAACGTAATTATGTTATGTTCAGTAGAGCATTTCCATCTACATTTGCTACCTTAGGTATATGCCAGCACTAGTGTTCAGCCTAAGACAGAAGTGCAAAGTGGATTTAAAAAATTGCCAAGACATTTTAATGAAGTAAATTAAGTAAGACCATCTTTTCTATCTCAGTGATTCCATCTGACAAGAAAGCAAAGGTAAGCAGCAGAAGGCAGGTGAGTTGGTGCAGTCAGGGGTAAGGATCAAAATGAAGTGTAGTGGTTACATATCCACCAGTATGGGAAAAGCAGGCAGGATAGAGGAATCATCTCTGAAATTAAGATGGAAGTTTAGCTTCTTCATTTGCTGTTAAGATTTATTATTGGGTTGTCTAACAGGTTTTCAGACTATTTTATTTTATTTTATAAACCTTACTTAGATCCATATTAATCAGCTGAGTGTCTGCTGCCATCAAAATTGAAGGAAATAACACTTTTTTAGCACTGCTTAGAAACAGAGAAGATAAAACTAAAATATGCAGTCCAAATGAGCAAAGGAATTATGTCCTGTCCACCTTCAATAAGTCACAAAGACCAGAATCTCTTTAGAGTATGTCATTTACTTTCAGCCTTGCACAGTGAGCCCTCAGCTCATTGTGGATCAAAAGATGCCTCACTAAATGACAAGAAAAATGGCTGCATTCTGTTTAGTTGCAATCCTGTTAGTCATAACAAATCTTGTGTGCATCAGCTGAGCTCCAGGAAAATCATATGCAACAGCAACACGCTTTTCAGAGGCTATTCCAGTACCTTATCTAATAATTGCTCCCTGACTGTAGAAGACATTTCCCCCATTCACACCTCTAGCATTAAATCTACTAATCTTCCAAATCCTTATTAAATTCCAGATCCCTCTGCCTCTTAACATGCCTGCTTAAAACCGTAGGGCTGCCCACAGGACAAAAGTGCAGTCTCAGAGACTGCTTTTCCTCCACAGAAACCCCTTACACACCTTAGACTGGTGCTCTTGAACTGCAAAACCTGTCACGAGCGCCATTATACTTAGAATTGGGGAAACAATTCCTTCTGCTGTGTTAGGTTTGAAACAGTTCAAGGTATAGGAATTATTTATTATTCATCCTCCTGGAATGTCCCTGTCCTTCAGAGCTCTAGCCCTACTGCGCAAAGCATTTCATGGAGCCAAACAGAAATGCCTGCTGTCCCAAAGCAAGAGTCCATGAGGAATTCCCAGTGTCCTTCACACCCTGAGAAAATTAAGGAGTATTCACTGTTGGTCTGTAGGGCACAAATTCAGTTCAGATGAAAAATTTTCCGGGATGATCTCCTTCGTCTTTATGTTCTAACACAACTACAAACAAGCAAAATGAGAGATTATGTAAGGAATAAGGGATGTTTAAAAGCAAATCTCTAAACTAAGCCTGGGATGCTCGCTCAGCAGTTAAACACAGAAATGAAGGCACTCTTCCCTACTTAGTTCATGTTAAGAGATTTCTAAACTCTACAAAATTAAGTTAAGAAATTAAACAGAGCAATATAACCATATTTTAATTAATTTAAAGGTATGCAAGAACACAGAATTTTTTCCATGAAACTAAGGGACTTTTTTCCTTGTTTAGTGCCTGAGTAGGATTAGCAATTGGAAAAAAACCCACTGAAACTGCAAATGCGTTTTGCCTCAGGATAGAAACAAAAGATAATTATTTAAAAACTAGACAAAATCCAATCAGAATCATAAAACATTATGGACCATGTATTATTTTTATCACCAAGAATTCCCCATATAAAAGGCATGGAGAAAACTATAATTCAGAAGTGGGAAAACAGAGGGACTGTAAAAGTGAAATGGAGTTCTGACAAATGATACTGTATAGGATATGGGTTCACAGACCAACAAAACAAAACACTCCAGCACTAGCAAACTAGAATAGTGTATATTCCAGCTGAAGCACAGGTGTTTCTGTTTATTCATCTTGTAAACTGGCACACTTACTTGGCCAAGGCTGCTGAACTTCTTCTTTTACATCTTAAACCTCAAAACCTCCCAGTCCTTTCACAGGAATCACTTAATCAAATGAAGACAGACCAAAAAATGTTATTTTCACGGTTCACAATAACATCAAGTTACATGCCTAAGATACACCATTTTAAAATACAAATAACAAGCCAGCAAGCGTATAAAACTGATATTTGAAGAAGTGATAAAAAGGAAACTCAAGCGCAAGGTTAATAGAAAACCCCATGATTAATGTAACGCACATGCAGATGGTCAAGGACATATCTAATTTTCCCAATTTTGAGACATAACAAGCTTGCATTATTAAAGTAATCATGATTTCTAACAAAAATTATGTTTCCCAGAATTGAATACCACTTGTGGTCGCCACTCATGATCTCTGCATATTATTTCAGAAGTTCAATTAGCACTTACCTGTCTTTCTGGGTACAAGCAGGGAAGACGTATCTGTTCTTATTTTTTAAGTACAAGTTCCTAATAATACGCCGTTCTATAACTTAATTAGAAACCTTTCATCTTTCAATATTTTAAATAAAAGCTAGAAAAGAGCCTGTTTTGACACCAACTATCCTTAGTAGCAACATTTCTCAGCACACAATTTGAAAAGGTCAACCTGCCAGGCAATAATACATAAAATAAAAATTAAAGTGAGGGCAAGGAAAATCATCTTTAGGTGAAATAATCTTCTGCAAAACCAAAGTGATATTAAGATTCATCCTGTGAACACATTCCTCAGCTATGAGAGAAAACATAATTCTTAAAAAACTGTTCACTACATTAAAGATAGAAAATCAACTACAAATCAGGTGTTAGGTTGTTCAGTACTCAGACATCATCATTACTACCACAGTATTAGCATAACAATGAAATGAACGCATTCCAGATAAGCATTTTAATTGATTTACTAGTGTCAGCCATGCTATGCTTTGATTTTATCAATACATCCTGCTGCAAAAAGGTTAAATTGTGTTTTGAACATCATGGAGAATCAGCTCTTTGACTCATGGCTCACCACAGACCTCTGAACAGGAGGCAAAGATCTACACCTGTTCGCCTTTCAGAACTTCTAACACATCTATTACCTTTCTGTGAGTAGCTTCAGAAAAAGGGGGAAAAGCCATTCCAAAGAATAGTACCAAGGAAATCACACAGCACTACGGACTTTTTCCAGGCATGAAATTCTTAATGGATTATGTGAAATAACACAGAAGCAATTCCTGTCCACAGAAAAGATTTAAGATGTTTTTCTTTCAAGTACAATCACTGTATGTTTAGAATTTCTGGTGCTGAAAGCAGCATTAGGTCCTTGACATTGAGTAATCAATGTCCCCACAATCTAAACTGTGAAATTACTACCTCCCAAAGGAGAAAATTTTCAAGATTTGCAACTCATCTAAAAAACCTAAGAAAACCAGCAAAATGTTCCTGAGATGACATTTTGTTCTATTACCCTTCAAATACTTATAAAAACAGACTTCCTTTCACTAGGACAGCTGTTAATGAAAATCTAGGGTAAAACGCATAAGAAATGACAGTATGCACGAATGTTCCTTTCCACAGCAGGCACAACCAAATGCTCCTTGGAATGGCCTAAAAGTAGAGCAGCGCTCATTGGCACAGCCTCTTTTCCAGCCTAGAGGCCAGTGACCGACAAGGCAGGGCCGGCCTTCTCGGAGATGGGCAAGGACAAGAGAGAGCAGATGCTAACAAGGGCTTGTAGCTGCGCCAGGGGAGGTTTGGGCGGGACATTAGGAAGCACGTCTGCCCAAAAAGAGGCATCTTCCCCAAAAAGGGAACTGGCTGCCATGGGGGGGCACTGGTGGAGTCACCGCTGTGGGAGGTGTCCAAGGAAAGCCTGGCCGTGGCACTCGGGGCGCTGGTCTGCTTGCCATGGTGGGCACGGGTCACAGGTTGGACTCACAGGCCTCTTGCAAGCCAACGCATTCCGTGATGCTGTGACGTCACAGCCTCTGGGGACAGTGCAGTGGCAGGCAACTGTCCCCAGCCGTTGCCGTGCCCAGAGCCCGGGCAGACCTCGGCGCGGAGCGACGTCCAGGGCCTGTGTGGTGGTGGCAGCTCCTCATGCAGGGCACCATGGCCAGCCAGGGCTACTCCTGGCTCCTGCGGTTCTACCTGGTGCTGATGCTGGCCCGTCCCCTCGACCCTTCCAGCCGTCCTGAGAGGGACGTGGGCACCTCGGGTCCGCTTCTCGAGGAGCTGGAGCTGCAGGACCTGGACCCTGAGCCGACCCCGGTGGTGGACATGGGGCTGGTTTCCTGGACCTGCTTGCTGGCGGAGCTGCTGATCACGGGCGTTGTCCTGGGACGCTGCCTTGGCAGAAAGCTCCGGAGACGCTGGAGAGAGGTGAGGGAGGCGGGGCAGGCAGGCGGGACGGGGCAGATCCCAAAGGTGCTGGGCCTCTTGGGCAGCCCTTTGGCCACGGCCCCACGGCAGAGGGGGGCTGAGCCCCTGGGCGGGAATTGGACCCAGGCTGAGCCCCAGGGACAGCACCAGGCAGAGGCGGCCGGAGCTCTTCTCGCTGCAGCCTCTGCCCGGGGCAGCCCGGCCAGGCCCGGCTCTCTCGCGCACAGGCCAAAGGCAGCCCGAGAGGGCTCGGCCCCGCTCTGCCCCTTCCATCGGGATCCCTGTGCTTTGCCTTGCAGGAGAAGCGCCAGAGCCCCTCGGCCTGTGCGGGGCCGTGCTGCTGCCGGGGACGCGGCTGCCCCAGGAAGCTGATCCAGCTGCTGAGGCACAACCGTGCCATGCTGCGGCTGTGCCTGCGCCACTGCTCTCCGCAGGGACGCAGAGCCAAGAGAGCAGCAAAAGGGGGCATCTGGAAGAGGAGGAGACTCGCAGCCTCCCCTCAGCGCTGACTCTCCAGCTCCAGCGCGGCGCTCTGCCTGCAGAGCATTGCGGGGGATGTGTGACCAGTGCCCGGCCCGGGCACTGCGACGTCCCCCATCTTAGGCGTTAGCGAAACCCCCATTCTTAGTCGTAGGATTCCCCGCCACCTTTTCCGCAACAAGTTCAAGTTTCCCTTACTGTTCCGGTTCCAAAAGTTGAAGTTTTTTAGGCATAAGATTCTCACCCCGTAGTCTCCTAGTCACTCCCAGTTGTAGATTTTGAGAGAAGTCAAGTGAATAAAGTTCACGTTTTCTACCCATTGCTGCGTCGTTTCCTTGATACTCCATCCGAGAGGGAACACGGCCCATGATGGGTTTGCACGGCAGCTCCAGACCGCTCCGAACGGAGAGCCTGAGTGCACCAGCAGGATTTGCAAGCGTATGGAGGGCACCTGGAAAGACGGTGGTGGGCAACATTCTCCTGCCTCCATCTTCCAAAGAAGCTTGGATTCCATCCCTGTCTGCACTGCGCCAGGGGGCCCCCCAAAGGCCCCGGGAGGTGTCTGGTGGCCCCAGAAGGTGCTTGCAGGACACTGGGCCAGCAGGCAAGCCCTCTGGGCTGGCTTCAGGAGTGGCCCCTGGCCGGGCCCAGGCTGTGCTGGGCAATCCTGGTGCTGCATTCCTCCCTCCCGTTGGCGCGCGGTCGCCCGTGGTGGCCCCCAGGGATCGGTGCAGCGGGGCCCAGTGCTGTTGAATCTCTTTCCTGGTGATCTGCAGGAGGGGCTTGAGAGTCCCACGAGCAAATAGGTGAGGACCCCAAGTGGGCTGAGGGCGTGGAAAGCTGCAGCTGGGAAGGCCCTGCAGAGGGCCCTGGCCCGGCTGGCTGGCCGGAGAACGGCCCCAGGAGGTTTAACACGACCAAGTGCCGGCTCCTGCAGCTCCAGGCTGCTCCATGCTTCCCGCAGGGCTCTGCGTGCGGCTCCAGCTCCCTCCTGTGCCAGGGGCACTTGCTCCAGCAGCTGCCGTCACCAAGCCCTGGGCCACATCCCTGCCATTACCAGGCAGCCTCAAGCAGAGTCACCCTGCACTGAGCACCATTCCTGCCTCTTGGCCAGGGCTGCGCTCCACCTCCCAGGATCCCTGCGAGCCGGGCCTCTCGCTTGCGCTCCTCTGTCAAGATTTCCTCACCGGAGGCTGCAGACACTTTGGTCCATTCTGTGAGACATTCACAGATAAGTACTACCAGCTGGTAGTTTTGGCATTTCCTCCAAGTTTCCTCTTCATTTTTTCATCTTTCACTGAAATACGAGTAAAAAATAAACAAATGCAACCTTTCAGGCAGAGAAAAAATGTGGTTGGTCTTTGGGAAAGCATTTTATTCTGTCTGTATAATAACCATTTGGGAAAAATATCAGCTTTTAGCAAAATGTCACTCTGCTGTTGCAGTTGTTCTACCACTGTGATGAATAACAGGCACGTCTGTAAGGCTCCTGCAGTTCAACCTGTGCAAGGGTCATTGACCACTTATCACTGTAGGGATCACTGGGAATAATGGTGGTAGAAAATGTGGAGGGATCTGGATAAATATATACTTGCCATTTCCTTAGCCAAAAAAACCCTTCAAAACAAAGCTATAAAAATAGTTTTCCTCTGAATTAGGAGGATTTAAATTAACTATTTTGTGTCTGCTTTTGGTTCAACATTCATCAGTCTGACGTTGAATATGCATAGGTACGTACTTAAACGTAGCTGAAGCTTAAAAATAAATGTCTATTTACTTGTACATAACCTGTACTGAAACACATCAAAAACGAGTGTTTTGCTTTAAATCTGCTTGGTATTTACTTCATTCAGTCTTATACTCATTAGATGATAAAATACATGGGGAAACATATTCTTTGTTTCATTTAGAATGTATTATTAATTAGGAAGGCATAGCTTTATCAGAGTCACTGCTGATACCAACATTACTTGGGTAAGTTCTGTGTCCTGACACAAGAACATTATAACAGCAGAAATGTTCAATAGAGCCTCAGAAATAAAGATTTAGTTCAAAGTTTTTCAGATATCCTACAGATGCTAAGACATCTCCAGAAAAATGAGTAAACTGAAAATAGCAAAGGAAATTTTACACCCATTTCTCTCTTTTTTTTCTTCACCTTCTTGTGGGCAACAGAAAACTCCTAATACAGGGAATGAAATGTAGTGTTTACACCCGAGTCATGAGTTGTCCCCTCAGTGTCAACCTGATCTGATGCTCAGTGGAATCTTGGAAAGCGTCAAATCATCAATATGAAATTTAAATTGTATTCACAAAAGTAGGTATTTTTTTCCCCATTCCCCTCCCTCCCCAAAATATATTAACACCAAGTAAGAAAGTTTTCACTTGAAAGATAATTATTACAAAATTATACTTGGGCATAATAAGTGCACTACAAGTTCCAGCAGAAAGAGAAAGCAGAGAAGAATCAGAGGTTATCAAACTCACTATAAAATTCAGCTCATGCTTTCCTCAAAAGCCTCATTTAATTTACCTCAGATTTAAAAAACAAATTCACATAATAACATTTCACATATTCTTACTTTAAATACTATAATTTCTGTCTGAAATATTCATAATTATTATGCTTTTCAGAAGTGAATTACAAAGTCTTCTGCACCCATCTTCCCGAAATCTGATTCTGCGTGCTTGCAAGTTTATTCCCTTAGGAAGCAAAAGCAGCCCCAAGTGTGTCAGGCTCAATAGAAACTAAACAACAAAGCTTGACAAAGTATATTAAATTGTCAATAAAGTCAATAAATATTTTCCACTGTAGAGACAGATATCACCAGCTTATGAATTTTGCTAGTGCGGGTTTAGTGAAGAAAAAACAGGTCTGTATTGCCAAATCAGTTACGGGTTGTTCTACTCTACTGCCAGTATGATGTGCATATAAACACCTATCATCCATGGAGAATTCCACTTTAAAATTAAGTCTGCTTTTGAGTTTGACCAAACAAATGAAAATTCTCTATTAAAACACAGTGATGGCAGCATGGTCAGTCTTTGCAAATGAAAAGCTAAGAACTAACAGCAGCTTCCTGATCAGATCTAAGGTTGAGTGTACATGATTATTGTGGTAGCCTGGCCCTTGCTGGCAGCCAAACTTCCACCCATCATTGGCTCACCCTCTCCTCTCAGGAGTACAGGGGAGAAAATAAGCAAAGGAGGAACTAGAAAGCTCAGGCTAAGGTTAGGGAGGTCACGGATGAAAAAGACTTAACTTGGAAAATCTTACTTATCACCAATTAAAATGAATATTTAATTATATTATTATTCATTATTATTAGATCGTCAGAGACAGCCAACCTGACCTCAAGTATGCTGAAGCATCGGGGCCAGGCAGTGCATATCTTCCCAGGAGCTAATTTAGCCATCTTTCTCGAGTGAACTTACCTGCACAGAGTTCCCCACTGCAATTGCTAGGCTGCCGATAGAAAATATCTCTGGCTAAAAGTCAAACCCCAGTACATAAACCATATTAAAGGAAGAATGAAACCTGCAGCATTTGATTGACCTTCAATGCCCTGAGAAGATTAAGAATTTCCCAAGATTAAGGAGTTCCCAAAATACAAAGCAAAGGACTGATTTTTATGGATCAAATATTAAATAGGCCTGTAACATTGGAGTTCTTAGATTGCACATGAAAGAAGGGAAGAAAACCCCATCCCAACCTTCAAATGCAATTTTAGATCCTTCTTTGAAAATCTGGTTTAAAAAGAGAGGAATGGATACAATCTTCCCCTCACCTGCAGATTTTAATGGATTAAAACCATTTCAAGTCTGTGAAAAAAGCCCTACCACAGTACCAGTCAAATAACATTTTCTTACATTTTTTATTCTCATTACTACTTCAGAGCACTCTAAATAACAGCAAATAAGGAAATTAAAGTTGCAATTCAAACACTAAGCTCTGGAGTCTTCCTTTACTTTCAAACAACTGTATGAAACAGAAACTTTATGCTTCATACTCTCCAATACATGTAAGTCATTTATTTGCATATCACTTGGCTGCTAAAGTTATAATTTGCATTTCTATTAGCAGATGGGCCTGATTCTTGCCTTCCCCTGATACAGATTAGCAATGTTGACCCTGTTGTCCCCTGACAGTGTTTCTGAATGGCTCATGCTTAGTTGATTAAAAATCTTGACTTTCCTCTCTGTAACACTGTTCTTCCTAAATCCAGCCTAAGGTACTAAGCAGCCACACACCCTCTGATGTTTGCATTATTGATATCTGCCTCTCAATTAGGATGCTTTGCAAAAACAATTAGGATCAAATGTTGCCTGTGTCTGCTGCAAAGGGGAGCTCGCTGGGGTTTTTACTCCTATTTTTAGAACATTGTGTTTCTAATGCCATGGAAGCTGTGTACAAATATAGAGAAACACCTTGAAGCAATAATAAAAAGAAGCAACAGAAACCAAAAGATGTCGCATTTCCTGTGGCCATTTGTGGGTGAAATTGCATGTGTGAAAGTATTGCAATTAGGTAATACAGTGATATGTACATGTTTCAAAGTAAATATATTAAAAGCAGATTATGCAGCATATATTTGTTACCCATTTTAAATTATTACTAGAAGCCAAAGAAAGATTTGATTGCCTCACGGATTTATCTTCATAATTTATAATGGAGCAACTACTCCACTTTAAATATTTTTTTTTCCCCGACGGTTTCATCTACCTGGTCACCAAGCTGATACAAAATAGAGTAGCACTGATGGTGCAAGGAACTGATTTTTAATTACATAAATGGACCTATCACATGGCTATGACTGATATTTCCAAGTCCTTTCAGACTGTGGACTAACAGCCTACATGAAATATCCTGCCATTCCACCATTTCCTTGTGGCATTTACAGCCCCTGCTTGCACGGAAGTTAGAGCAATGCACTTTTACTTAGATGTAATGTGGCTGCTGGAGGTGAGACAATGTAGCCATCAATTTGTATTTGGTAGGTCAGCAATACCCACAAGTTTAAAAACTTACTGTTACAAGAGGCGAAGACTCTCCGATCCTGCTGTAAACAAGACTGTTTCCCTGACTTTAACTTGCTTCCAACTTTATAGTATTTATCTTTTTAGATAATAAAGGATTGTCTGTAGATTATTGTGGATTAAAATTAAGCTATAATCGCAGGCCTGCATATTGATCTCAAATTTGATGGTATGAGGAAGTTGATGGTATTATCCATCCCTGTGATCAGCATTATGCACTTCCTCGACTATCTCCAAGAGGTATTTTTCTTCAACCTGAGTAAACTATTTTATAAAGTCACTAACAGGGAGAATGGCTGCCTTCCATACAAATCAAAGTGGTTCAATTTTAGAGTGACTAGAACTATATCAGTCTTGAGACCCAAATATGCGTAGCCTCTGCGTAATACAAAAGCCCTTATGAAAGGCTCACTCAGAAGATGCATGAAAACCTTCATTCCCTAACACTGCAAAAATCCACCTGAGTAAAATCTCACTCACTTTACAATGAAAGGAAAATATTTTAGTGGAGGCGCCAGGGACAAGGTGAGGATATACAGTACCAGGAAGGATTGTGCACTTACAGATGCCGAGTATCCAGGCAAGAGACAGATATTCATAATGGAACAGACTTCTACAAACTGAAAATAAGCTTGGCTGTTAAGTCAACAACTTGGATTCTCCAAAGGCAAAAGTAAAAAGCAGTTTAGTCCTTCTCCCTCCTCAGTCCCTTTCTGGGTCCACTCCTCCCCAGTCTGTATGAAGAAACGAAGTGTCTCATAGAGAACGAGGACAAAGGAGCTTCTTTCCATGTTCCAATTCATCAAAAAATGTGAAAGAAAAATGTCTGCTCTGCATCTTGTTTAAATCTGCCATTTTAAACCACGTTCTGAGTTTATCCGTGCTCAGAGGTACTTACTTTCTAAATTTTACTTTCATTTCTCTGGTCAAAAATTGTTACCACAAGTAAATTTCCCCTTTAATAGTCTGTCAGAGAGGAAGAAACAGCAGCATTTGCTGTCTGCCACCAAATTTTACATCCTGTTCTGCAATCTTATTTACATAGGCTAAAGTATCCTTGGAGAAGGCTGAGAGAGGTCTACATTTGTGCATCCTAGCAGGATTCTGCACTGGTAAATACCACTACCTAGTGTTCTTGGGTTAGTGGATCAAAATTACCTCATAGTGCTTGAGGGTCTGCACTTATTTGTGCTAAATGAATGTAAGGACATTTACATTAGGTTAGAAATGCAAACTTACAAATAGATTGCCCCATAGGCTTGTACTAGTGCCTTTATTTTAGGGGCATTATCAGATTATATAGGTGAAGATATATGGTATCTGAATTACGAACACACCCCTATATCCCTTGAATATAGTTTCTAGCAATAAAATATTTTGCATGCCATATGCAATGGTGGCCAAAAAGAAACTTATTAAATGTCACCAAAGCTAAGGGACCCTATCAGCATTTTAAGAGAAGCCTTATTAAGATGAAATTCTATATTTCAGCTCATTGTGAAGTTATTTGACATTTCGGTGTCACATCTAATATTCCTGATCAATAATGTAGTACACAGTACACAGATTTCAGTAAGTGGAAAGAAAGGTTTGTATGTATCAGTTATCTGCTGGAGTTATCATTATAAGAAACTGTGCTGTTAACCTGTCTGGATTTATGCTTCTTTTCTCTTCGTTTGATCAAATCTATGATGATTTTTATAAGATAAAATGGAGAGAGAGGCTGGAAGAATAGCTCATCTGAATGCAAATGAGCTCCCCCCCCCCCACCCAA
>VZTE01002321.1:68068-190047 GCA_013397775.1 Eulacestoma nigropectus
CGCCCCCCCCCCCCCCCCCCAATATCTCTCAAGGCTTATCTTTTTATTACTCTCACAGAAAGCAGGACAGTCTGGTTAGAGCCAGGGGCTAAATCAGAAATGACTTGACAATCCACTGATAACATGGCATTTTTAGAATATATTCTCTACTCTAAGCTCCAGTGACTAAGGGGGAATCATAAAATTGTACAAGTCGATCAGCTTAGGATCTGTTTTTTACATGAAGACTTATGAAAATTTAAGTGTACTTTATCACCTGAAACCAACTTTTATCTTGAACATCTACAACACACTACGGTCATAGGCCAGAAATACGGCTACAAGAGAATATAAATGAAAAAGGACTTTTGCTTACTAGATTTGCGGGTTTTTGGCTTGTTTTAATAATTTGAGCTCTGCCACAGTGCCAGTGATGCAGTATTAATAGCTGGGTTTCCCAAGAGTCATAAAATGTTTATTTAGGTTCCCAGAGGAAATGTAAGTAAGGAGCTAAATCAGTGTGTCACACATCATAAAGCTGGGCATGCACATATGCACACACACACGAAAGCCTTCCAAAGCACCAGCTTTCTGCCCCACCTCCAAACCCTAAAGGAACACACAGACCAGGCACCCGAAGTAGCTGATGGTTGCAGGTCTTGTCTTTTCGAAGCCTACACCAAGTTGTTAATAATTCCACCTAATATGCACTCTGCATCTATTGGTAACTGATAGCTGTTCACCTCTTGAGTTTTGCTGCTGCATAACAGCACCCAGCAACAATTTTGCTCCAAAATGTACTGATCTTACAGTTAGCTTCAAAACAATACATGAGCTTGCTTCTTTTCAAAGCCTGCCCAATTTTTAGTTAAAAATAGAAAAATAACCACTCTTCATGTGTATCATTACTGTTAAGCCTTGTCTGTGTTTTCAGCTTTTCTTATTTAACATATAGGATAATCAAAGTTATTGAAATGGGATTTCAAGGCAGGTGGTAGACCTGCCTTGTATTGTCCTCAATATCAGCGGACAATTTGCTGAAGCCGAAATATTTTTTCCAAGCAAAATAAGCCCTTAGTGTCTTTATCTTTCCTGGTGTTTCTAGAGAGAAGACTTATTATTTCTAAGTATAGAGTTACTGGGTATTTGAATATATACATTTAGCAAACTATGTAATTTTTAGGACACTCTGCTGAAGCAGTATTTTAATTTTTTTAGAGATATTTTAACAAAATACTTACTTTACAAAGGAAAAGGGTTTCAAAACACAGTTTAGCCCTCCTTTATCCTTACTAAACAGCATTGTTTTCCTAGTGTATGGGTGAATTATTAAACTGAATGTGGCACAGATTTGTTGCTACTGCAGAATATATCTTCTGCTATATTGCCCATTATCAGGGAAGAAGTTAGAATCAAAAGATGGTGTTAAGAAAATTAACATACATTATTCCTTCTTGACCCCTGAGTGCTAAGGTTACTCTTCATCTCTTCTATTATTCCTCAGTCTCAGAACAGAGCAAGCCTGGTCCTAGTTATATCTAGTCCAACTGCAAGCACCATTTTTTCCAATTGGTTTTCACAACTTACACCTCTTTCAATTGTGAAGTTTGATTAATTTGTAGGTTTTGTTTGTTTGTTTCTTTTCAGTCATAGGTAGCAAAAGTTAGTTCATGCGAAATAGAACTGAGGCAGATATAGTACATCAGCTTTGGGGTTTTGGGGTTTCTTTTTCTTTTCTGGACATAATTAACAGCAATTTCCTTACTTCTCCCACACAAAAACCAGCACAAGCTTCCCAAAATGCAGTTTTTGAGAGGCATGCATGTTGGATCATAATTACATGTAGACCAGTGGAATTGCTTCACTAAAGGGGAAAATTAAAGGAGACTAACTAACCAATAGGTTAGCAAAAGGTGAGCATTAATGGATCAATAGATCAATTTAAGTGCCAAGTGTCCAGAGCAGCTTTCAAGGGTGATAATGGATTTTAGTACCACTGTAGGGACAGATTTTAATTGTGCACTATAACAGTGCCGTTTGAGCCATTATATGACTGAATTATTACTATTTCTGTAACAACTTGGATGTAAAATTTGACTCTGGGCTGAATCGTGGCACTTAAGGGAATCCAGGAGGAAATTATTTTACACATTCAACACAATTAAATGTATTTTGCATTCCTGACATTACCATTTGCGAACCGTAAACAAATTCTGTGCCAAGCTTATTGCATAAAACCCATGCATTGGTATAACCTATGCTGGTATCTTTTAGACATGGAGAGAACGAGAAGGAAGCTTCAGCGTGTGTCCTAAGAGGTCAAGATCCACGTGTTCAGTAAGAGAGAGCAGAGAACAAATGAATCAAGGAAATAAATAGGAAGAGGGAGAGGTAGGCTGACATAAACACTCTTTGCATACTCGAGTTATGCCTGGTTATGCCTGCACAAATCCATATGCAGACACAGTAATTCTATGAACAAATCCCGAGTGCTCCCTGCCCCTCCCAAGTAAATCAGTAGATCTAAACTTTAGAACAAATAAGACAGAAATCTCCCAAGGCTTAATAGCTTCATCTATTGCATAGTGACTATGCCCCTGATACACAAATTTCCTTAATCAAGATTTACTTCTCGTATTTCTGTCTTAAAATTAGAATGCAAGCACCATATCCATAATGCAATGTTTCTGAAACCTAAGAGCTAAGACTCTCATCCCAATTAAAATGCAGCAAGCAGATTGGTTTTAACACTCAGTGGCATTCTTTTTATGGACTCTTATTCCTTCATAGACCACACAGTTATAAATAATCCATGCATAGAGCAATTAGGCCTTTTTCTTGTTTTATGGGTTACAGACTCTATGCCTGTGCAAGTGTCATAAAATATTCTAAAGTGCTACAATGCAACAAAACACATTTAAATCTCTACATTAAGAGTAATTGAATAATTTTGATATTTAATTGTTCTTCTTCTGTCATATGATTACAGTCTTTTGAGTGAATCACACAATTACTGAGTCCAGACCAAAGAATGAGTGCTACCCAAAGTCATTTTAGAAAAGGGCATCTTTAGCACCTGAAAATTATGAAACGTGATGACGAAATAGGACACTGACAGGAATATGAGGACCTGCAAATTTCACACAACTAACAAATCAGAACTGAAACAACAGAAAGTGACTTCCACACTTTTTATGGTAGAGAAGCAATAGAGTTTTGACTTATTTTAAAAGACTGATCTCATGTGTTTATAGGATCCTGTGAATGATAAGGGAGAGTTGGGTGACTGAAATCAGAGAGAAAACTCTGCTTCAGTGGCCTCACACCAAGACTCATATGGTTCTTCTGTTCTGTGCAGAACTTAGAATAAAACTGAGGCAGAGGGGAAGCTACAGAAGACAGAGGCACACTCAGCTTTGCCTTTATTATTTAAGCTAAAATCTCTACTGTACTTTCTCTTCTCTTGCAGAAATGCTATTTATAACCTTTATACTTTAAACATAGAGTAGGTTACACTGAATTATAGAGTATCTATAGAGATGCTTTAGGAGACGTTGCAGCAACAACTGAAATCTTTGCCCTCCTCCATGTAGAAAAGATTCAGTATTGCCTACGGACTTGTATTCAAGGACAGAAATAGAATGAGAAAATCTTTCTTAATAATTTTCCAAAATAAATTTAGACTGTGAAAGACTGGGAAGAGTATTAATCTGTTTGATTCATACACACTCTCTTTTAAGACAAATTAATTATGCAGCAGAAGTATTTAGCATAAAAATACAAGCTTTGAAATGTGAGTGTTAAGTGTAGTACAGGGAAATGAAACTGATAGAACTGATAGGAGATTGAAAGAGGCTAATTAGAAAATGTCTGGAAGTGCATAACCCTTTGACAAAAAGTACGTAAGATAAAGCACTGTGGGCTGTAGCAGATTATTAATGGTTTGCAAGATTTAGTGTCCAATCACCTTTGAGATCAGCTTTTTTTCCCACCCAATTTAGTCTCAACTACAAAAATGCAAAACAGCAAATGCAACTGTTGGTTATAATGAGGTCACAAGCTAATTGTGTTCTTATTTCAGATTTTAGAGTAATAGCCATAGGAAGATAATGCCTTAAAATAAACATTAGTTCAGGAAGCTAAAGCTATAAACTGGAAAACTGTGACCACATTCTTATCTTTCTTGTTTTTTCATAGAAAGTGAGCATAAACCTTTGTTCTGTGGGTCTCAATCCCACTGAAGGTATTAATGCTCTGAGAAGAATTCCCTTTAGCAGGTCTAAGCAGATTCCATTACTGCAATGATTTTTTCCCCAAGGAAAAATAGAATAGATAATGTTTCGCTCCAGCAGTCACTCATTTAGTCACGTGGCTGAGGAGTATTACTTCTCTCTGTGTGCAAGGTTCTGAAACTAGACCCATGAGAAGAGTGACTTGAGACCTCACCACCAATTTTCAATGGAATTCATGTAATAGCAAAGCCTTTAGAAATTATGCAGCAATTTTATGCAAAACTCGAAGATTTAAAATCATTACTTTCTCCATCAAAAGGAAACAGTATTTTGAGTATTTGGGGGGGTAGATTAAAAAGATGAGTTCTGCATCCCCTGCCCCCATATTTTGCCTATTAAACAATTTTAGTAAGCAGGAGGATGTTATTGACATTACACATTAGAACAGGGAGTCAAGTAGAAGTGGAGGTAAATTACAGACCTCCAAGAATAAATCTGCAGTGCTCTGCTACTTCTGTGAGACAGGTCTTCTGACTTACCTGAGAGCTTTGCATTTCAGAAAATTATGAGAATTGTGTTTTCTCACATTTTAAAGCCCACTGGTTTATGGTTGATCACAACGCAGCATTTGCTATTATTTGTTAATAATCACATTCTGGGCTTACCAGAGCATTACAATAATCTGGCAAGAATCCCATGTGCAGTTGGATACAATACATAGATGTGTTTATATTATTTATTCTGAAGTAAATAAACAAGCAAAGGGACTAGAGTTTTATGAAAGCTTGTGTTTTACATACTAAAACAGTGGCAGGGTGCCAGTGGGAATATCAAAAGTAGGCATGTTTCTGGAACTAAAGTCCCACATCTGTGAGAACTCTGAAGTGCATGGATCTTATTTTTCTACAGAAAACTATGGAAGTATTAACTATTCACAAAAACCCACTTCGATAGAACATTGATAGCCATAGATTCTATATAATAGCAATGTAATGTTCATTTGAAGAAATGCTTGAAACATTTAGGCACTTCATGAAATCACTGAGTGAAACACACAGTGTAATAGAACATGTATCATTCAAGTAATTTTGCCAAGTGACTCAAAGGCTGTAATTCTTTCATAAAATGACTGGTTTCAGAATATGACCAACAAATATCATTTGTCCTGTTTGTTTCAAAAATCTGCAGTAGGACACCAAGGAATCAGACCCACATTGTGCCATGTCATGACCTTGAAAACGGAAACCAAATAATGGCACTGGAGCTACTGGTATTTTGTTGGTCATGGATAGTGTTTACAATAATTTAAAGCACAAATAGCTGCAAGGAAGAAGAATGGAAGGCAAGGACGATAAAACATGAGGGTGTTTCCTGTGAGAAGTTCAAGAGCTGTCTATTACTCCAGCAGCAACCTCAAGTTAATTAAGGTCTACAAGCACTGGTTTGTCTGGAAGATGGAATGAAATAATGTCCAACAATGCAAAACTTTTATTAAGAACTGAGGAGTTCTTAATAAAACAATGAGGATTTTGTGTAAAAGCAAATGACAGGGTATACTACTTTTTAAGCTGAATACTGAAATAGAACTTATTTTCAGAGTGCTTTTCAAGCATTCAAGATTTGTTTTGAAAACAGAAAAGAAAAAAAGCTACTGATTTACATGTGGTATTTACAATAAGTAGATGATGTGGTAGCAACATTATGTACACATTTGCAACTGCTGCTATTAAAAAAAGGAAATGATGAAATTTTATTTCAACCCTTCTCTAAGGTTATTGTTGCAGCGTTAGTTAGATCCTTAGTGACTGCAATATTAGTGGGAGGGAGAGGGGGAAGTTGCAATGTTCGCAAATGATTAGGATTCTTTTTAAAAATGTTGCCATCTGCGTTAATAAAATGTACATACTTTTATTTTGCATGGAAACCCTGAAAATGGCGTTCATGTGGGCATGTTTCATGGCTCAGGCTCTGTGAGGTATAAAATAGTTAGCAAAATACTGATCGTCAGTGCCATTCATCAGAGGATCCAAACATGCATTAGCTCTTCAAACTAATTGGTGTTGGGCATCTTGCTTAAAAATTCCACAGCCACAGTTTCTATATGAGGTCTGCCTGTGAAAAAGTTTGCAGAATCATATCCCTTGCTTTTCATAATTCAATAGAAGTCCTGCAGAGAATCAGGTATGAATAATCTTATATTAATAAATCCCATTCAGCTTTGAGACCTGTCCCACTGGAATTTAAAATTAATCTGTAGGTATTTGTTAGGAAAAAACATAAAATTATGCATTACCTTATGGATGTTTCCCACTGAAACGTGCCTTTCTTCATTAACTATCTTAGGTTGACTTTACTTAGATTCTGTTTTTATTCTTGGACTTAGTATGTTTTAATGGTTACAGGTCTATTAAAAATGGTGAAACAGCTGTGATCTCAATTTTCCTTTTTTCATCTCATCCATGGACAAAACAGAAGTCAGGTCAGCACTACTAAAAGAAACGTTGATCCTGCCGAGATCTGGAATCCAGGTTCTCCAGCTCCATCTTCTGGTACAAAAGGACTTAAGAAAAAAGTACTTCCACAGCTAATTTTACCAGCCATAATGTCTTGAATATATAACGGGATTCCAGCAAAAATGAGCCTATCATTCATAATTTATGACAAGATCTAGGTTGATAGTTACTTTACTGAAAGGCAATCATTTTCACTCCCCAATTCTCACATATTTTCCCCATTTCTTCTAATCCCCAATATATAATGTAATTAAACTCAAAGATGCTTCAATCCATATCCAGGGACTAGATAAAAATCATTTCGGGATTATATTCAAGATTGAAACAGACTCAAATCTTAAAATCTTTTGGGATTCACTTACTACAGATGTCACGTAACATGCACCAAGTTCGAACAAGTCATTCCGGTCTGCACCAGAATAACAGAACCAACTCAAAACCTAATCCTTGACTCCTTAGAATTTAAAATTTCCCAAGATGTCTATGGGTTTAGCCACATAACTCACATTACAATGAACATTAAGAACAAAACTCTGAAAACCTTATTCTTGCTTCCTCTGGTAAATTGTATATGCAAGTGCTGAGCATTCTAAACTATTCCAGTGCTAAAACAATTCAATGTTAAGCAAAATTAAAATTAAAACACAGGAAAAAGCAAATCGCTTTGCTAAATCTGGTTCAAACCCACCTAGTTAAAGCAATGTGTTACTTATGGTCTCTCTAGGATTAGGAAGTGCTTTAAGCTGCTGCTGTTCTCACTAATACTGCTTGAAGACCTTGAGCTCAGAAAAACCACAAAGGAGATTGCCCTCAGTGCACAAACAGCTCCACTGTGTGTGGCTTTCTGACACAAAATCAAAGGAAATATTAATCCCCAGATTTTTCAGGACCTGTAAAATTTGAGTCCTCAAAAATTGCAGTCTTGGAGGTTAAATTAGGAATTTAGACGTCTGGTAGTCATTTTAATTATTTGTTATGTTTAAAAATATTTGTAATAGGCACCAGTATTGCAATACTCCACCATTGCTACAGCTTTATTTATTTGTGATATTTAAAATTATTCCTAATAAGCAGCAGCATCACAATATTCCAGTATTGCTGCTACTGCCAATTTAGTTTTAGCAAATTGGTTATGCTGTTAAAGCACTGAGCTATGTTGAATCACACCATTTGGTTGAGAATCTTCCAAGATGTAGAGGAAGAGACATCCGAAACCTGAAGCAAAGTTCACCCCCCTAGTTTCAACTCTTATTTTCCTGACCAAATCATTATGTTGCCACATGGGCTACTGGAACGGCTGCTAGACTGTAAGAGAAAATGGAAGTGTTTCTCCTACCTGCCCCACAAAAATGATTTGTGCTTTGAGGTTTTTGAGTGAAGAACATCATTGGAAATCACAAAGAACAGTGATTTCTACATTTGTCCAGGTAGATGTCTACATTTTCTTGATGGAGGGCATTTTTCTGTAATAGAGAATGCAGAGTTATGTAATTTTAAAACAGTATTTGAAGGGGGGAAGGGAGAGGATAGTTGGGAATATTTTCTATTTGAATATAGCTCCCTTTATTTTTGAATTATAAAAAAATTATCATTTTGTGTTCTGGCTTCTTACTGTGTTGCAATGGAAAAAGCTAGCACAGTAAACTATTTTCAATCAAAAAATGTAACACGGAAAAATTATGGAGAATAACAATAAAAGCACACTAAACAGTGGGGTGAATGCTTCAATAGAACTTAAAGGAAGACAACTTTTAACAATTATCTTCTAACATTTACTCTACAGTCACACCAAATTTTAAGCTTTTAACTCCTAGGAAGTCTCGTTACTCCCTGCCTTCCTCTAATTTACTGAACAGTGAATTATTTCCATAAAACAGAATTTCTTCCACAGAAGAAAGGCTTGCATGGTACTTAAAAGCCTGAATAAATCAGGGACTTCAGCTTAAATGCATAACACCCAAAAAATCCTTTCAATATCTAGATTGTATTACCTTATCCTACTACCTGTCCATCTGAACTATTCAGGTATCCACACCAGAAATGCTAGACAATGTGACAATGTCTCTCTATGAATCTGCTGTTTTTTCAAATAGAAAAAAAAAAATTTAAAAATTCCCAATTTGCCACAGATTAACTTTCCATACAAATTATGATGCACTACACCCTTGCTATAGCAGGATGCTCACTTCAATCTGGAAGTCTTCATGTTGCACCCTACAGGAATTAACTTATTTTCCATAAAGGGCTGGAAAGCCCCACAAGAACTGGTTTTGGCTGAAGAACTTCTCCAATGGACTTACTGTGGACTTATCCATATCCAGGTCAGGGATCTATCTTAGCTCCCTCTTCTTTGAAGTTCAGTGTGCAACCACTTGTACTG
The DNA here is from genome assembly GCA_013397775.1 of Eulacestoma nigropectus. Taxonomy (NCBI): domain Eukaryota; kingdom Metazoa; phylum Chordata; class Aves; order Passeriformes; genus Eulacestoma; species Eulacestoma nigropectus. Next base: position 77,173 of record VZTE01002321.1, read on the forward strand.
CTGTAAGAAGAACAGAAGAATCATCTGCCTATAGTGAGGACTGTTCTGGTCAGCAAAGTCTAAATTCCATTCTTCAGGAAAAAAAAAAGTGAGGAATTAATGTTTGTTCAAAATTTCATCCTTGACTAGTGAAAGCATTGGAAGTGTATGTACATGTTTAAAAATTAAATTGTCCTGATTTCTATCAAAAAAAATAGATTCTATCATCATTTTCCTTTGCCCAATCCTGAACTGGAGATCCAAACAGCTGAGAAAGCATGGAATAGTCTGTGTAAATGATGGGCTAAGTTAAAATTAGAGAATCTCTTGTATCTTCCTAAGGTAAGAATACAAAACACACAGAAAAGCATTCTGAGAAAAATATTTCTTAGAAGAACACAGGAGACCTCAATTACTATCCAGTGAGGTGGGTAATATGTGTTCGGCTATTTGTTAAAAAAACAATATGACTGTTTTTATATAAGATTTTACTTATCTATTAACTATCACATATTTTGGAACACAAAAAGACAACAGCAAAGTAAAATCCCACATTCTTCCTATATTTAAACAATGATAGTATTTCTGAAATAGAAATCCAGAGCCTCACCAGATAAATGTCACCACCTTTCTTCCTTCACTTTGATCAGGGAATTTGCCATATCCACTTCTTCTGATTTCATTCAGTTGGAACTTCTCTTTGTACAGTGATTGCTCTTCAACTGTTTGGGATTTAAACCAGTCCCTGAAGAGCTAGCTGACAAAAAGGTGATGTTACTTTTTAGATCCTTTCTAATTATTTCTACCCTCACCCAGTACCTACAAACATCTGATCTCCTTCACTGTGCTCCACACTCGTTAAAATTGGAACACTAAATAAGAATATTCGAAAGATTGCATTTTGCATTGCTGAAGACACCACTACAGGCACTTGACTCATCCTTCAGACTATAAATAAATAAATAAATGAAGTCTAGGACAGGTGAAATAAAGATACTATGGGGGTTTTTTTAAGAAGACTTAATAGATTTGAAACAGACCTTTTATTAAGGAAGAGATCCTAAGGGAATTGACTTACAGAAATTACTTAATACTTGGCAGTGTATCTAATTGATTGCAGCTCTTTTTTACAAGTATAAACCAACATTTTCACTACCATGTGTGGTGGTTTGTAATGTTGAGACTGAAGAGTACTGCAAGGCTAATTTCTCCTGCAACCTCCATTATTTTTATATACCTCAGCACTTTCTCATCCTTACTGAGACTTGCTGCAATTTAAAATACCCTAATAGGGCTGGGAGAGTATTTCAACAATGTTTATCTACTGTGTCATTAGGGTTCTTGTTGCCGTAATTTCACAGTTCTGAGCAACAATTCTCGTTTTACGGTCAGGTAATTGAGCTCTATGAAACATTAATTGATTTGAAGGGGAAATACATTAAAAGCTGGTTGGAAAAGCAAATTATTCAGGATCTTCACTCTGCTTGCCTTTTAGAGCTACCACTCTAGGACCACTGAAGGAGTTTGCTTTATCTCATGTCAGTGAAGCTACAATTTAGTGTTTGTCCAAAGAATGTTCACATTCTAAAATGAAAGTGAGGTTACTGTGGTTTCATGAGTTATAAAGGCATAATTAAAGATTACTGCTGATTCTTAGATCAGGATCACTTCTCAGCTCAAGAAATATTTAGTAGGAAGAGCTAAGGCAAAAGACATAATTTGACAGTGTTGCTGATAAAGTGGGTTATGAGTTATATATGAAAATGTTAACAAGGGTGATCCAGTCAGAAGTCATGTCTGCCTGTGATTTACTGCTGCAGCTGGTAGGTAACACCCAGAGTGCCAATGATCCAATCACTCCTGAGGAACAAGTTTTTTAAAGTAACCACTGTTGTTTCAGGATCAGTGAAAGATAGGACAGACACAAAATTGATGATACTCCCTCAGCATAAATAGAACTTTCCCAGTGATGAACGTGGCCCCTCTGGTCCTGTCTTTGATATTCCTCTTTTCAAATTCCTATTTTTATCAGCTTCTCATAAAAGGCTTTATTACTCAAAGAAGCAAAGGTTAGAAGTGTTCATTTGAATGAAATAAACACTTAAGCAACATCTTCCCTGACCTAATTTGGTAGAAGTTGTTTTGGTTTTGTTTTCTTTATGATCCCATGCAAAAATAGGATCTGAGAAGGAAACTGAAAAAGGTTGGCTAAAGAAGTCAGCTGATGGTAACCTCCCAGTAACCTCCTGCTGCAGCTGACCTGCTGGAACTCCAAGGTAAGAGGACAAGTGCTTCATTTTCTGTCAAGTCCATATAAACCAGAAAAAAAGGCAGAAGGACAAACATGATTCATAAAGGCAGCAGTCTGTGGCCAAAAGCAGCGGAGTCAGCAGCTAATGTTTCACTTCTGATGATAGTCCACTTGCAAAAGTTCCACTTGAGTACCTGCCGGAAAGCAGAAGTTGTTCTTCATTTATGTGTCAAACCATAATAGCCATACTTCTGTTGCTATTCAAAGAACAGGGATAAACTCTGGAGTCTGTTAGGTTTTAAATAGTTTCCAATTTCAGGCCTAATAGAAGGCAAAATGGAAAATATCACAGGTAATAGTACTTAAAAATAGAAATATAGAAGAACACAATGTTATACTCATGTTACCTATTGCTTTCTTCAGCAAAGTCTTTGCAAACACATAAATACATATTTTTTCTCCAGTGAGGGGAAAAAAAAAAAAAAATCTATCTTATAACTGGTAAGAAAAGCCATAAAACCAAAGAAAGCCCGATTCCTGTAAACAGAAAATATTCTTTAAAAATTCAGTTGGGGAGCATAAATATTTAATTGCCTTGAGCATGTCTTAGAAGCTCAGATTTACTCAAAATAGTGTCAAGAGCAAACAAAACTGCAAAACAATCTCTTTAAGTGAGAAATACCTTGTGGAAAAAAAAGTATTTTCTTATATTTTACTATCTCACTTTATGTCTGAATCTTCTAACTCCAAATCCTATAACAGCATCAGTGGGAGAGAGAAACAATGAATAATCCTTTTCTTATTTGAATGACTGCAAGGTTTTGACATGTACAGTATTAATAAAAAGAATTTATTCTCACAGGGTTTCTGTAGAGTAACAAGCTGGTAACCCTGTATATGTTTAAGAAACACAATGGAACATTTGAAGTAGTAGGACAAAACCTTCATAAAAGCGGACATATACGTACTGCTAAGTACCAGATATCTATCTCTATATATATATATCTCTCTATATATATATATCTATACCTATTTATCTATATCTCCAATTTCCCAATGTCTTGTTCTAAGTATCAGACAACTGACTACAAAATTTAGATTAGGTTATTTATTAACTGTTAAGTGAATCCTGATTGATAATTAATGCCATTGGGGACCATTAGTTATCAAATATACATTGCCCAATCTTTAATAAATAAACTTTAATAAGAACAATTTAAAACCTAAAATTAAAAACAATTTCTAGGACATCTATTTTAAGAAATTGCACTAATAAATAGTAAGACATTATATCCAGTTAAATGACTAGCAATTAATTTATATAATCATAGTAACAGTAATAGATATGTACTACAATTATAAATGTTATGACTTCAAGAGTTTATCTAATCACAGTATCCAAGCATTACTTTCTAAACACAAAATAATTTGTCAGATTAAATCTGTGTTTAAGAAAATATGCAACAGGCATGACTAAGAGCTAAAACTAATGGCAAGTGTTAGCTTGGAAAGATAGAAATTTACTGTTGACAAATAGGAAGACACAGAGAACATATTCCTGTAGTTAACAGATGTTATACTATAGACATAAATTTTCAATAAATTTATTTCAGATAAAAATTGACAATTGTGGAATATTCTGCTATATAGAATTTTTTTCAAGTGACCATTATTCTGTCTGAAAACACAGAGTAGTGTGTTTTCAGAAACTGTCCTGCCTCTCAGAAAAATTATTCCACTTTTACTTAGAGTTTCAGAAAAATATGTGACAAAAATAAGGCTTCATTGCATTTCAGCCTTTGTTGTGCTAAGTAATTCTTGCTATTATTAATAATAATTATTATTTATTTTTAAATTATCTCCATCTAATTTGGGTAAATTCCTGAAAAAAGCAAACTAACTTGAATATTTAAAATCTCTCATTTCAAAATGTGATATTCCAGATAGTTCAGCTCTGTGCAACCCCTCAGGGTTAATTTTCATGCATATTTTCTGAGTTAATAAGAAATTTGTAAATTATTTTAGTTGGGTTGAATTAGGCAAATGAGAACCATAGTCACCCCTCAAAATTTACACTCTTATTCTCAGCAATGATAATTTGGTTTTTCTGAACAGGTTATTTTCATTCTAGCAGCAGCAAACCAGTTTCAATGGTGAATCATTTTGTGCTGCTCCCCAGGCACTGCTAATCATGGTAATGTAATCTGCTCAAATTAACCCTCATGCTGCAGTTCTACAGACAATTAACCCTTGTATTGCAGTGGGTTGTGCAAATCAGATCTCAGCCTATTACCATCATCTCCTGCACACTGTGCACATTGCTCCAGGATCCATAATAGCTTATAAAGATTCTTCTTTTACACTTGGATCATGTCTGGGTAAAATTCTGAGGAAAACAGACACCAAAATCCATCCATCATCTCAACACATCCCAGTGTCATATCCTGGTCAGCTCTCTAAGTGTGCCAGGGAAGCAGCCCCGTTTCCTGGTTTGGAAGGACAGGCTAGGGTGTGGGGATGTTTTCCTAGCGCAGTGTTACACGGCTGAGGACAAAATGCTCTCACCACAGCTACTTTAGCAGCGTCTTTTGATATTGCTTGTGCTTCATGGCCTGTTAGGTGGCACTTCAGAACATGTATTAGAATTGACCACGAGACAGACAAACTTCTTGACCATTAGTTTGATTTCCTTAGGACTTAGTTGACTAAAAATTCACTGCCCTGTGTCTACTGCTCATGAAGGGCCTTGCCTTTGTCCAAGACAGTGTGAAGTAAGAGAAAAGTGGATTTCTTCCAGGTCAAAGTTCGTGCCATATCTGTGTGGTCTCTCAGATCCTTGGTTTGGAGAAGGATCTGAATTGTGTTTGTTTACACAAATATCTGAACTGAAAAACAATATGGTAATAAAATCCCCTTGAATAGCCTATGTTTTGTCCTCTGGTGAGTTTTCCTGACTTTGGGCCAAGCTTGCAGAGTCATGAGATAATTTCCCAGAAAAGAGATAACGGAAAGATAATAAAGGGCAGAACAACACACCAAAGAAAGGGAGGCTCTGGAAAAAAGGATAAAATATATTTTAGGGCATAGTGTGAAATTAATATTTATAATCCTCGGTTGTCTAGAGACATCCTGATGAGCTGAATTACAGATGGCCATAGAGCATCCAAGCCGAGAGATGGGATGTGGGAATCTCATTGAGTATCTGCATGATCCTCAGGTATTGATTTATCACACAAGTAGATATAAAGCTGACAGTAGTTATACACAGTTTGAGATTTTATGACAGATACGTGAACCCAGAGACACATTCGAGACTGTGGACTGCTTACAAATAGCTCACAAAAAAAACCCGTCTAAAATCAGCTTCCACAAATTCTATGGCAAAAATCCTTTAACTCATGTTCTTCTGTATGTTACACAGAAATCATTTCCTTTGAATTAGTCCTACTTAAAAACTGAATTTCTTTAACGTTAAAAGGGTATTTTACAGGGTAAAATCTGCTTCTTGGTTAAATTAGCAAAGCTCATGGAATCAGGTTTTTTAAATTGTGATTAAAATTTTCAGATGTTATTTACAGATAATAATCATATAAACACAGACTAAGTTCATTTAAACTCTTGAAGGATACTCACGTAACTCTCTTGGACTACGCTGTATTGGCAACATTGTTATTCCATACAAGATACACGGTTACAAATGTGTAATATAGAGCAAGCCCTGCATTCAACAGCAACAGGAAATTTAGAAAGCAGCGGTAGCCAGAAGCAGATGGAGGTGTCCTTTGCATTACAGCTTAGGAGGGCTGTGATGCACTCCTCTAAGGCATATCTAGAAACGGATTGAAAAAATACAAATTATATTTCAACAGCCATTTCCTGTTTTGCACTTTCATAGCCCAATGCAATGATTAGCTCTGCCATGCTTCAAGGGACTTCAAAGCCATCATGAGTTGACACTAAATAACAAGAATACTGCTTAAAATACAAAATAGTTATCACCGTATTCCAAATGTTTTTAATTTAAGAGATTATTTGAAGATCACAGGATAATGGCTGAGTCTCTTGATGATTTTTCCACCTGACAATGCAGCCCCACTCTTTGTGGCCTGACACATAACTCAGCTTCATGCTGCATTATCAACACTTTGGGACAGCAAAGATATTAAACCAGTCTGAATACACTGATGTGCAGGTTCCTGCCTCTCTGTCCATTCAGTCATTCCTTTAAATTAGAAGCATTTACCGTTCTGCCATATACAGGAGGGGTTTTATGTTGTCTTGAGAAGTTTAAGAAATCTCTCCCTGCAGACAACAACAGATCGCCCAGACATACAGAAAAACTCGGATATTTGAGAAAAATCAGATGGTTTGGTTGTCTCACTGCATTTAGCCTGAGACAGAGATGATAAGTCCAAATTCTCTTGCAATTACCAAGCTAAAAGGAAGAAGTAATGGGACAAGAAACAGAACCAATGCAACAGCATTTTAGCCTATTCTATCCAAGTGTTATCACTTTTCCATCACATTATTCTGTGTTAAACTTGAGTATTAAGCTGACCTTTTGGATACCAAAGGATAAAAATGCATTAAAAGTTCTTGTCTTTCAATCACGAAGACACATCCAGTTCCTTGTCTTTCATCAGGGGCAGTTCCTTAAGCCTTATGTTGCAAATTTTCCTGCTGAACTGTAACAACACGCTTTTTCCTTCAATCCTCTGTTATTTGTTCTCCCCAAAGACCCAAGACCCAGGATCAAATGAAGCTTTTCTAATGCTCTTTGCTGCACAGCTCATGACTTAGAAAGGATAACAGTGGAGCGCTTATATGACATTAACCTTAACTTGAATTTACACAGAAGGAATTATATCCCAACAACAGGCTTTGGTTTTCTAAATCTGATCTAGCAGAGCAAGTGCTACAGTTACTGTCTTCAGTCATCAAGCTCAGAGCGCAACAATCACAAGTATCTGGAGCGATAAATCACAATCCATGAGTCTGGGAAAAAAAAAAAGGCAAAAATATGCAGCAGTACCAACACAGAGCAACTGCACAGCTCTCAGGGAGACTTTTAAGACCCCTCAGATCGCAACAAGATTGCCACACACACTCCAAGAAGTTGGTGGATGAAAAGTGTTCTGCATACTGCATGTGAAGACCAATTCATTTATGGGGACGTCTGTTTGTAGATTTGATTCCCAAATTAACTACAATTATGGCATACGGTGTTAATTTATTTATGACATTAAACTAAGAACTTTTTGTTTGTCTTGGAAATGTTCTGAACTAACTCCATATTTAAATAGCCTGAGTAAAACCAGTATCTGGGCTGGAGAACATTAAATATCCACAAGAATATGAATAAATATTTCAGGCAGGTGTCCCGTACCACTGCAGCTATATCCCCAGGAATCCCCCTAAAACAGCTGAAAGAGAGTTCTCCACCTTGCCTGTTTTACTGTGGGGATTACTTTAGTCTATTCCCAGTTCTGGACTCTGCTGTAACAACCCATAAAAAATTAGTCACCACTGCAGAGTTTGCAATCTGAAATTAAAGCCAAGAATTAATTAAGCATTAGGAAACAGAACAAAACAATAAGACAGCTGTGGTCACAAGGCTGGGATGCAGTCTCAAGCCACCTGAGCATTGGGATGGCTTCTTTTGGACATAACACCAGCGAGGAGTTACGGGAAAAGATCTGAAGGAAGGTAATTAAATCAGTTTGCAGAGATTTAGAAAGCTAAGGGTAAAAACAGCGTATTTTTTTCCAGCAATTAATAAGTGGATGATGAAGGCTGGTATCACAGGTCCATTGGAGATGGAATCAACATTTTAATGACAATTGAAATAAAGCTAAGCAACAAAAGTACCCAGGAAGAGTGGACAAGACCATTTCTGATACATGATACCACAAGGAGGCCAATTTAAGAGAGCAAGGAGGAGAACATGCAATTAACTATTATTCCTAGCAGAAAAACAGATAAGCAATCGAGAGGAGGAGGCTATATCCCCTGACACTGACTAGGCAGAAGAGGCAAGTAGAAAACTTGACCTATACTCTCCCCACAGAGGTAGGAAAGATTATGAGGAACTTTTTCCTTGCAGAAAACATGACCTTGTGTTTCTTTACAAGTAACTTTTCATTCATATTGGAATTGGTCAATTAACATTAAAAATGTAAAAGGAAAGGCTATAAAATCTGCCTCTGGGATCATTCATTTTTAATCATTTTTTTTAAATGGCCAAACAAAAGCAAAAGACAAACTCTGTCACACTCCCTGCTTTGAGGTGTGGAGCTGCATACAAGCAGTTACCTCTCAGAGCCAGAAACACAAACAATACAGAAACAACGCAAAAGCTCAGAGAGGCTGTCCCTGCAGGTTTTGTTCATGCAAAGCCACTCTGAAGCCAATGAGTGTGTGGGGACATCAAGATATTCCTCCCACAACTAAATTCACAAAAAAAATAGAGGCACTGATTAAAGTTGAGGCTTCAGAATGTTCTTATGAGAGGTGGTCCTTTAAAACCCCTACATTCTGACTTTTCACTAGAATGTGTTCAGAAATAAAAAGCACCTCCAGCTTTTATTATTTCTATGACTACTAATTTCAAAAACATCATTACTGGCTTTTGGCCCAAACTCCACATCATTATAAGAAGTTCAGCATTGTTAGATTGCATTGTTATCTAATTGTGTCACAGTTCTTTATATCAAAGATTGGATAATAGGAAAAAGTTCATCATCAAAAGGGTTGTCTAAGCATTTTCTGTTGCAGAAACTTTTAAATGCAATTTAAAGCATTTGTTAAAGCAGTGAAGTTATCTGTGATGAGTTATGCAAATTGTATCCAGCTACAAAAGATTTGAAGTAAGATACAGGAATAAGTAACTCCAAAATGCCTTAGCACCCAAGCTCACAAAAGGTCATATTTATCAGAGAGTCTCAAGAAAACTCTCTGTTAGTGTCAGAGCAACAAACGTGATCCCTGAAACTTGAGGAAAAAAAAGTGTTAATAATTTAGCAAGTTTTCTCCTTTCTATTTCTTGAAACTCATTAATTTCATTTTGGTTTAAATTACAAACTCCCTCATTTTTTAGTTTTTCAAAAAGTATTTCAAAGGAAAACTAAATTTCCGGAATAATAAAAATAAAATAATATAAAATTATATTATATGAATTTGTCTCTTTGTGAATCAACGTTTAAAAACTACTGATGTAAACAGATGTTATCACTCCATATTATGAAAACGCACATATCTTTACCATTAAAAATGAATTGCAATAATCAATGTCTAAGAACAGTTGTTGTCCTTCCTGTTACTGTAAAAGAACAAGTGTAAATTTTTTCTCCAAATAGAAGTTTAGTGGCTATTTTCCAATTTGCTTTCCGCTGACCGCAGATGCAGAATAAACCAACGCAGCAGGATAAATAATTGTGGCTGTTTCTCTATAGACAGATAAAGGCTCATGATCATTAACAGTAAACAATAACTGCCAACAATAAACATTTAATGATACTCATAAAAATAATCGGCCATTGTGAAGCTCAACAAATTTAAGACAATTTCGCATTAAATTGGTGGTTGTGCATTTAAGAAGACAGTATTTCACTGATGGACAGCAAGTGATAAAACAGCCACTATCTCCTGATTCTGGCTGTTTAAAAAGACATTTTCTGAAACTGAACATTCTGTTTTTTTTCCTCCTACATATTCTCCAAGGGATCACCTTGCCTTGCCCAAAAATTTAATGGGTGCTACATTTGCAGAAAAGTTGTGCAAGTAAAGCAAAACGAGTCCATTTTATAATTGCCAGTTTTGCAACAAGGCAAAACTACAACTAATGCTCTCTTCAGGGAGCAATTTTGTTCAGTTTTCACCAGTCAGTGTGGTCCTCAATGCAAGAAATGCAAGAAACTACTTTGTTCCTTTTAATCCACAAAATACACGGACCAGATGGGTGCGAGCCGGTTGTTTTCCTCAGAACGTGTCGGTACTAAACAGTTATTAAGCTGGCTCTGTGTACACCACAATCAGACTGAACATTCAGATTCAGGACAGGAATTAATAATTTGTCAGCCCGTGAATCATTTGTCAGTCATCTGAATGTCCCACAGTTACCATAAAATTCACAGAAACATACTTTTTAAAGGAAAATTGGGAATGGTTGAAGTTTTAACCTTAGCATTTTTAAAGCCAAGAGATGCCAGAGCAAGAAAATAATTAGACAGATCCAGTTCACGATATGGTCAACCATTGGATCACACATAAATCAATTTAAGATTTCAAATTATAGCAATGCATTTTTTAAGTTTTCAAGTGGTCATTTGTACCAACTGCTAAAAATCATCATTCAAAGCGTGGTTTCAAAAAAGACATCTTCAACTAACTTGGCTTACTTTTCTGAAATCCACTGGATGAAACTGAATTTAAAATACAAAATGCAATTTTGTCCCAGATACACAGCTGTGAAATTCTTTGGAGTTCTGTGGCCATGAATTAAATCAATAAATCAAATAAAAAAGGAATAGAAACTCATGTACAAATGTAGAGAAAAAAATGAAATACTACTTAAATGGAAGCACTGACTTCAGTCACACCAATTTTTAGATAAGGGATAAGAAATGGAGAGGGAAAGTGAGGAAAAAACATTGCTTACTTTTAGTTTCAGTTAAGGCACACCTGAAATGGGAGTTAATAACTATATAAAAATAACTCTCCAGTTGGAAGTCTCAAATGAAGTGCTAGAAATTAAAGTATCTAAAGTCCCTGCAATTTTAATATCTTATCATTTGACTGCTGCAGTATTGCTCTTAAAAGTAATCAGCATCTCTTAATCTTTGCGAGCATTATTTGGTTAAGCATCCGCTATCATGTTATCAAGGTCTTGAAGCATTTTTGAGCTTTATTGATCATTACTTGGCATATGAGCCATCAAAATCAGATCCTGTGGATTTTAAGTTATGAGTGTACTCATGAGAGAACTCTGGTAACAAGAGTTGACATCTGCGTTAGTCCACAAGAGGAGCAATCTCAACAGACTCTTTGCTCCATAGCAAATAAAATTTGTTTTGACAAATTAGGCTATCTTGAAAGAAGAGCACGACAAAACGTAAATATGCTGTCACAAAAACCAGACTGATAATTCAGCTGAATTCAAACAATGAAATCACAAAAGTGATTTTCATATCCCAAAATCAAAATAAAAATAATTGCATCTAAAAAAAAAATCTTATTTTCTCTTTATCCAACACTCTTAAGATCCTTATATTCCAGAGAATCTGGTGGAAGTAATAGAAAATTTCAGATTACAGAACTAAGGTGAAATCTGTTGATTGGCTTCTTTTTCTGTGTGGACTCAGCAGGCTAATTTGTCAAGGACATTCTCAGGGTGGTAATAGTGCTTGGCAGTAATACGTATCTGTAAAATTCCAGCAGAGCAAATAGCTGGAATAAGTGTCAAGAAAACTCAGTTATCTGCTGTACTAATAACCACAAGGCTGTACACATCATGCTGCGAAAACCTCCAGAAGGAACAATGTCATTACCTTAAAATTTCAGGTTGCCTTGATGAGCTGTTTATTCCAATTAACACAGAAGGAAATTGCTGGGTAACTACCACCCTCATTTAGGAAGTCTGTCTAATGTTCACACTATGATGAGTTCTGAAACATACTTTTTTTTGAGGATCACTACATTTAAAGCAACATTAAATCACATACGGCAACTACAAATTTAATCTCCTCATGCTGTAATCATAGACACAAATGAATTTCCAAGGAGTGTTCACACATCCAACAGAAAAAGTAAAATACCTGAAACTGTCTCTGATCAGAGAATAAGTTAAATTTTCATTTTACAAAAAGCTGCCAAAATTCTGTTTCAGTGTTGAAAGACTGTATCCCTGGTCATTGTGCAGTTTAGGGAATAAGCAAAATACCTTAAAATGCTGTCCTGCAAATAGCATGAAGTGGTAACTTCTGTTCTTTTCAGTATTTGTTTTTCTAAGGATTAATTAAACTGGTGTTACATACCGTGTATAACATTTTCTATGAATTAGCATTTATAACGATATATATAACTTTTATAAATTAGTGTAATTTTGTGTGTACAAAGACAAACTTATTTCATAGGATATGGTATTAGAAAAGAAAGCTAATCCTCATTTTCAATGAATATAGTAGAACACTAATTTATTGATCTACTTTGTGTCACTGCTTCTTTCTTCAATTTGAAATGTTGAAAATTATTCCCAAGAATTTTCAAAATATTCCACAGAAAAAACAGTTTCTTTGTACTAAGATATAAAATGCGCATGGTTGAATGGTTTCGTTCCACATGGTTACAAGCTGAGCCTTGACCAAATTAAGAGGGGAAAGGCAGTGTTCTTTGCAATGGAAAGATCTAAATAACTAAAGCCTTAACACAAGATAAAGGTTCACAGAAAAATTAAAAGTCCTTGCTGAGCCAAGACAGATAGAGGAGATAATTTTATTCCGTAGATAGAAAAGCTCAAGTCAGAATAGTGACCATTTTTTCTCAAGAGTAACATCCATTGAAACACAGTCTGAAGGTGGAATAAGGTTAAACCTTCCCAAATTGGGAAAAAACTCTCTAATCTGACCTAAATTATGTAATCATCTACACTTATCATTTTGAAAATAGTATCCAAAATTGTGAATCCTAAACTTTGAGCTGATCAACTGATTCTTTTGTTCTAATGATTTCCCATTATTTTCCCTTTTTTTCATTTCAGGCAGACTTACTACAGATTTACAAAAAAACCACAGGAGATAACTATGCAAAGTTGCTTGGGGAGAAATGAAAAATTAGCACTTTCAGGATGATTTTGCTTAAACTTGACAATAAAAGCAATAAAGTTTACTCATGTCTATAACACAGGAGGAAATATTTCAGTTATATAAAAGAACTGGATATGCACAAACAACTACATTAATGGAGATTATTCTGGAAGCTGGATGGCCCACGAGCACTGGGATGTGTCTCACATCAAAGTTTTGAACGTAACTAAGGGTGCAAATTACTACAGTGTTGGTGTGACTTAAAAAATTATGCCTGGAAAATCACTACATTAGAGCAACTTCTAGATCAGGATTAAACTCTCATTGAAATTATCAAAAAAAATTTGGTACAGTGAAATGATCATGCTGCAGAAATATTTCTGATTTTTAGGAAATACAATACAGTCATATTCTGTGATATTTTAAAAAAAAACACGGACACACTACATTCACATTACAGCATGGTACAGTCAACAATATTTCTCTTAAACTTCTGTATCTCTCACAGTAGTAATGGGAGGATGAAATTACCAAACTTAAAAATACTATGTAAGAACTGGTATTCTCCCACACATGTGGGATACCTGTGTCTGCTTCAGAGAGATTTATCCTGAGTTTTCTACCGTCTCTGTAAATACTGTAGACATTAGGCAACCACTGGACTGTTTCATATTCCCTTTAAGCTTATTCCATTGGGTTATGCTTCCGATTGGTATCAGAAAGAGCAGAACTCAACAGCAAGGGGTGGGATAATTAGGTGAAAATAACAGTATTATTAGCACCGGAGAAATTAAAGAAATATTGATTACCCAAAGGATCTGAAATATGCACCTTATCTAGTGCAACTTCCATACTGAAGCTTTGAAACAGACACTGTAATTTATAACTTCTAATTTTTAAGTCTTGCGAGTGTGAAGTCCTCAGCCTCCATCTCCAAAGTAATCAACTGAGACGTATTTGCTATTAAGATTTTATACCGTAACCTTATTGTTTACAATGTTTCTTGCCAGCAAACATACTGCCAGTATGAATACCTAAACTCAATCTATCCCCCACCACTTGTAAACTGCTACAAAGAGAAACTGGTTTTTTCTGTGCTAATTGTTGACATTATAAGTTACCAAGAGTAGAGTGAATATGGAGTAAGATTTTACATAGCAAAATAAAAAATGCACATAGATAGTAAACCCTGGATCCCAGCCCTGAAATCCTATTTTATACTCATTTCTTTGGCTTTGGGAAGACATTAGGACAGCCTGTAGCTTACTAGAAATAAAACATTGACACTGACAATCCTAGTTTAAGCAGCTGTTCTGCAGATGCAAAGGAAGATTTAAAATGTTTCCTGGACAAGCAGCCTGAAAATTACTCTCTCACAGATGAATAAGCATCAATACAAAACACACTGTTACAAACATTGTATTTCTATAGAACAGATAATGAAAAACCATCTGTCCATTGTGGTTATTTGCCAAGCAGCCAGACCAGCATACCATTTTACTATCTGTATTTAAGATATCCTACTAATAAACAATGTTTCTTAACTGTTTTCATTCTGTCTGCACATGCTGAATAAAATCATCATCATTTAACCCACTTCTTTCAGGGTCAGTCGTACATAAGAAGATTAATTCCTGAAAGTATAACTGTGTTCCTCTTTTGGATTTGGAGAAGAAAGAGAGCTTTAAAACAGTTAAAATTAGTGTTAACATTTTATTCTGCAGGAATTCCTCAAGTTAAGCATAATATTTCTATGGACTTTTTGTAATCAATATCCTGTGCTCTCAATATCCAATTCTACTCCTAGTTGTCTTTCAGGTGTCAAAAGCGAGTGGTTATTAAGAGATAAATTGTTCTCAGCACTACTTTGGTCCAACAAATAACATGAAGAATATGTTTGCAATTAAAATTCACACAATGGAGTATTTCAAGTGAACACATTTTAGTATCAGTAGCAGCACATGTTGAAGATGAAAAATACACAATGGCATGGTATTCTGTGCTGTATTATGCAAATGGATGCAGCAAAGGTCAAAGCTTATCTCAATCTCATAATAATGTAGTCTGCAGAGAATAATTAATTTACAGTGTGCTTTCTTATACTGTGTACCACAACACTAAAAGCCATTTTATTCAGGAATTTTCTTTTTTTATGTTGCAGAGAGAATTCATATCAAAGTTTTTCAATTTTCTCTTTGGGGACTATGGGGGAAAAGAAGGCACAGTTCTTTGTTTTCTCTTAGTCTGATAGCAACACCAAGCTAAAATTAACCACCAAAAATACTGTGTTCTAATTGCTAAAATGCTGATAAATTTTGGTGTTTAGGAATGAGATTTCCATGCCCAACAGCTGTCTTACATTACCAGAGCAGAAGTGTTTGAACAATTTCCATGAAGCAAGCAGTACTGTAAGGATTTAGTTATACTACACATTTCCCTACAGAGGATAACAATTTAGATGTATTGTGTGTTTGCAAATTACTGAAGCCCTGTGCTGGGGATGGGGAAGTGTCATCCAGAACAGAGAGGTTATGAAGATGGAAGCATAAAAAGCCAGGATGCTAACCTGTGTCTGAGATGCTGCTGGTGGGAAGTTGGAAACCCGTGTTCCCTGAATTCTGGTTCTGTCACTGTAAACCCTGTCTTCTCCATACACTGGTCCAGTTCTATTTTCCTCTGTCCGCCAAAAAGAACAACGATTTCTCGGCTTTGAAAAAAAAAATACCATTCAAGAGCTGATGTTCAGAGCAGCCCATGCTACATTATGCAAACACTTTTTCACACCTATTTTTAAATACACATTACACATATCGTTTTAGAAAGAGTGGTCGTCTGACGCAAGTCTCAAGAGAGCAGTTCCCTAAGCAATAGGATGAGATGTTTGTGTTCTTTCAGATCCAAGGGGTCTTATTCCTTACCCTCAAATATTTGTACTGTATTGTCATTTTGAGCTGGAAGCTAAATATAGGTGCTTGGGAATCAGGTGGGGTCACACTGTACAGATGACAGAAAACTACCATGATAAGAAAGGCTTAATTGGTCCCACAGGAAGCCTGTCATTCATCAGAAATTTTAAGTCTCCAATTCCAGCTTCAGTTTGTTTAGCTTATTTTCCCTCATATTTTCTAGGAAGGTACATGCTCGTGGTTGTTTCAAGGGAACCCGAACAACACGATCTTCATGTGATCCAGTGGTCACTAAAGTCCATTCCCTGCTGTTTGCACATGTCAGAAGAACTCTTGTGTGGTATTTATTGCCTTTATGTGAGAAACTTGCACACAGGCAAGCACCTTTGTCCATCCCTAGAAGTCATCTGTCACTATAACCTCGAGTGCTCATCACAAGATGCAGAACTAGACCAGTGGCAATGCCATCCAAACTAACACAGATCCTGTTGTCCTTATGTCACTTACCTTTACATACTCCAAATAAAATATCAGCAATTTCCAGGGAAGGTGAAAATGCTGCAGAGTAGTTAATGTTGACAGTAGTTGCTAAAAGGTCATTTGGAGACATTCATTAGCTGTTTGCTGTAGCAGACAGTCATTATTATTGGCAGCAGAAATCGGCAGAAAGTGCTGCTATTGTCAGAAAGCATTAAAAGAGTGTCATTTGTCAATATGTGCTCTTCTACAGAGCAGCAGGCTAAGAGAACCCCATCTTTCAATTTAAATGGGAAAAAAATAGCAAGAATATCCTGACGTGCTTTTATCTCCATCTCCTGATATTGGCATTGAAGATTCTTTAGGAACTCTGTATCAGCCCACTATCCTCTTTATCTGGGAGCAGAAAACCAGAAGAATATGCATAAAGATTTTATCCTAAATTTCAGTTTCTAGGATTCTGCTATGAGTTTTTCCAGAGTGAAGAATCTCTGTGACTATCCACCTATTAGTCAGGCACATTTAGCACTAACTCTATTTCTAAGCACAGATACTTAGGTGTTGCTATCTAAATGAACTCCGATCTACTTGCCCTGCATTGGTAAAGGGCAAAAATATATTAAGATGCAAGATCCCCTTTTTTTTTTTGCTCTGTTTGAACAAATGCAACCATAAAACATTTCAGACTCGGAAGGTGGAAGTAAAGTATAAATCCAAGTCGCATGTCTTTATAATTTTCCATTAAGGCATTCCAATAATGGAATTAAGTTTTCATTTTAATGCTGTCAAGTTACATTAAAAGCATTATTTAGCCCTCCTCAAGCCTACATTCTAATAAATGTCAAGTCCCCAATTATTAAGTATTTAAATATTTGTAGTAAGAACCTTTAACGAGAATACACACTGCAGATGTGTGTGCTGTTGTACTACTAAACTGAGATAAATAACCTGGGACAGTTATTCCCAGTCTTAATAAAGCTGATTTTCTAATCAAATGCCAATAAAATGACTTGTTTTTAATATGGACACAATTGCATTAATAATTTAGAGTTATTAAATAATAACTTTCAGAATGAACACAGAATTACTGTGTAATTTTTTTTGTGACACTCTTCTTTCTCCTTCTGGCTTCCAATCACCCCAAGCACTCAGAATCTTTTTCATTTGGTAGTGCAGTCAAAGGCTGGTGCTTCACTTTCATTTCCATCTTTGCCTCTGTCACAGGAAAGGTGACAAAAGCAAGAAGATGGGAGAGATAATAGAAGTAAGGGAATGGTTTATAGGACATCACCTTTGTTTTGTAGTCTATGTCGTTGCTCACCAGCCAGCTCTACAATTTCAATCAGGATGTCCCAACACTTTTCTGTAAGAAAGAAAATGAGCAAATTCCTGTAGTACACTTTCCCCATCTCAGTCCTTCATTTGACTGTCTGATGGATGCACTCAGTTTTCTAGGAAAAGTTCAAAAAACTGAAAGCCAGTGTAATACTGTGGGACAGGAATTTCAAAGCAACTAAATGGAAACAGGCAATAGCAGAACCGTTGATGCAAATCTTACGTCTTTAGGGTTGCTGACAGCTTTGAGTTCTAATTTTGACCTTGACCATAATTCTTTTCCTAATTTAAGAGCTTTCCTTTTTATTCTATTCATTAACAATAAAATTGAATTTTTAAATGAATTTGCATAGTGAAAGAAGGCAACATGTTTCACTTCAAAGATTTATGTATTCTCAAGGGACTTGTTTCTGTGCCCTGTTGGTAAATCATGGAGGAAAAGATGGTTACTGTGTTACAAAAGCAATAAAACATGCAATTTACTAAAACACTATCGGAAAATATTATCTGTGGAAGAATGAGTCTGATTAGCTAACAGCAACAGATAGGTTTATGATTGCAAGTTTTATGACTATTTGATAACAAAGCACTATTTTTTCTCAAAACAAAGTTGCAGCACTTAATGCATTTGCTGAGCTTAGTGTTGTCAGCACTATAAATCACTCAACAAGTTGCACTCCTCAGAAATAGAATCTGTACTTTAAGGTTAGAAATTTACAGTATGCTAATAAACTACTTGAGAGAGAATTTCTGATTTTAAATATCTAGCCAAAAGAACACTTATTGCTACAGTCAAAGGCATTTATTGCTGATAAAAATAAAAATAATATCACCAGTTACTTACATTTGATAATAGCCGTAACTGACCTGGAACAAGTTGTTCCTTACACTTAAAATCAGCAAACGATGATAATCTTTGGTGATGGGTTTCAATTACACTTGCAAGATGTAGTAATACAAGATAACTAGACAATATACTTGGATGAAAATTTTTCATTACATTTCCCTGGTTGGAAATAAAAATAAATTGTTTTCTAGTCTCTCCTCATCTTTGGGGCAGACCGAATCATTCAGTTGCTTCAGTGTATCCACAAATCGCATTTTCTGAGTGTTTGGTTCAAGCTCTGTTGTGTTGATTCTATCACAAACAAATATTAATGGAATGACACAATCATACTTGCACTGAAGGGAAATCTTGAGGCACTAGATCTTGGCACTGTCATACAGTTCCCAAGGGCAAGAGAGTCTTTGACTTCAGGAATAATATTTGTTATTACTCTGTTATTGCTATTTTAAAGACTGATATTTATTTAATGACTAGTAATTATTATTTTAATGCCATGTCAAAGAACTTACTGACAAGACAGTGTTTGACACTAGGAAGAACCTAAAAGAAATGAAAATTAGTGCAGCATCATCTCTAAAAGTATTGTTTGACCTGATCTTATGTTAAGGAAAAATTAGGCAGAATGCAGCTGAATAGATTGTGGCAGATCAGAATTAACCAAGCACAAAAGAAAAGCAACGTAAAAAAACAAGCCAGCAGCCAATTTAGTAGAAATGACAGGATAACCTTTTCTAGGCATGTGGTCTGAAGTTTCATTAAGGCACAGGTTCCCAGACTATTTTCAGTGGAGATGCAGGTATTGAGACTGCAGATGTTCCACAGACAGCTCATTAGTCACACAGTGCTTCGTTCACCAGGCTCCTTCCAGCTGAGAAACTCCACAGACTTACAACAAAGAAACATTAAAAAGTGTGTTAATGATATAGACACATTTGTCTATAAACAATCATCATTATTACAAAGAGGTCACATGCCTCTGTGTCAAAGGATGTCCTCAGAGATTCAATAAAAAGTCCTCCTAGAGAAATCTCTATTAAAAACAGGGCTCATCCTGCAGAAGTCTTCAGCATCCCTACTTTCAGCTGCTCTATGTGCCTCACGGAAAGATCTCACTTCAGCCAGATGGAAGCACCCGTTCACTCGATCTGCTTCCCTCTCATCTCACCTGCATTAACTGCTCATCTCCTAACACAGAGATCGGTCCTATCCCATTTGTTTAGCACCAGCCTAACAAACACAAGCTACAACAACCGAAGATTTCCTCTTTAAACTCTGACACTCCAAGGCTCATGCAGTGCACTACAAATGACTTTTTCATTTGTTAAAATCTTGAAGGAGCACAACAAAATATGCAAATCAAGGCTGTAGAACTTTGGACTGTCTGATGTTGGAATGATGAGCTACAAACATATGAAGGAGTTTAACAAGATTCTTTTATTAGTCTGAATCGTGTTTAATAAAGTATATTTAAAAAGTTCAGATCCTTCTCAAATTCATCACAGTTTCACCTTACAATGCTCTGGTCTGTCTGACACACAAATCTGCAGATTAATTAGTCCTCTGAAAGAGCTACCTGGACACAAGATTTCTGTCTAAATAAGGACCCCTTCCAAGCTGTTTTTCCTGCTTCTGTGGCTCAAGAAACCACCCGTTAAACTGGTAACAACAGATAATTAGCCCATAACTGCAGCTGCTTGCATGTTTTCTGGTCTATTTACATATCCTTGAAACTATTACATCCAATTAGTAGTTTGGATTGTTTCTCCCTTCTAGCAGTAAGAAGGGAAGAAACTCTTTAAAAATGTGGTCTCTCTTAGGCTTTCCACTGAATATGCCACTCAGCTACCCTTAGGCCACTGCTATAAGGTAAAAAGCTGTGCCTTAATAAATCAGTTGCTGTTTTTCCCTTTACCTAGTACTCTGTACTAGGTGCATGCACTCCATTGTACAGATACTGCCAGCTGAGTACACTTCATGGTTAACAACCTGAAAGCAACTCTAATTTAAATTGCTCCAATATTACATGCACATTCTCCCTGAAGAAATGTAGAATATTTGTGAAAGACCACTTTTAAGAATCTTGGTTTAGTCACTGAAACACCTATACACCTAAAAAAAATAAACCTATTATAGCTTCTACAATTTTATGTTTTACTTCATGGCTACAGTAAAACAAAATGAAATATTTTAGTGCCAGATTGAACATTTTAAGAGGAACATTTAAAGTAAAGTATTATCTTGACTAGCACTAGAACATCAAAATACTTAGTGCCCCTGGAGGAGTTGCCTTTTGCTCACAGCAGATAAGCAAAGACTATGCAATACTATATTAAATACTCAGATGTACGTGTTCCTCAGGCCAGTTTTATTTATCGGCTGTGCATAATTCCAATGTCTTAATTCCTCCTGAAACCACTACTCCCTGCAGTTCTGTCCCAGACAATGAAGGCACATACTAAACTCGGAACCCAGAGAGTGCTGCCACGCAGGATTCCCAGCGCAACACTCGGAGAGCTGGCCAAGCAGCTGCTCCTCCCAAAGTGCTGGAGGAAAGACCAGGGATGGCAGAGGGCAAGATACCTTGCAGTCTATCCAGTGGGGCAATTCTTCAACAGGAA
This sequence comes from Eulacestoma nigropectus, assembly GCA_013397775.1. Classification (NCBI taxonomy): domain Eukaryota; kingdom Metazoa; phylum Chordata; class Aves; order Passeriformes; genus Eulacestoma; species Eulacestoma nigropectus. Next base: position 98,385 of record VZTE01002321.1, read on the forward strand.
TTAAGAAATGTATCAGTAGTAGACTCTTCTGTGTATCTGGGAAGGAGTTTAGCATGCTCCTTACCTGTGTTTACCAGCCTACTACATAAATGTATTTTCCCCATCTGTTCTCCTCCTTCAAATGGTGTCACTGCTCATGTCTGAGGCTGAATTCCCAATAGCAGCTACAGACCCAGCTTGTCACTTTTGTTGCCTAGCAGCAGGTCTTTGGGATCTTCTGTTGTGTGACTTCTTTGCAAAAGAAGGTGCAAAGACACCATTTGAATCCCTTGTCAAAATCACCTCTGGAGATGGCTGATGTGCACTATCAAAGCCTCTGGAATGACCAGCAGCTGTAGAAGCTGGGATTCTGTCACTCTCCAGAAACAGTCATCTGCCTTGCTTTGAGGACACATTTTCAGGCTGCTGTCAGCGCAGGAGCTTAAGGAAAACAACATGACGGTGTCTCACATTGCTTGTTCCCCTTCAGGCTCCGTGTTCAGGCTGACTGCTTACCACTTGTGCTGCTACTTTGACTGGCCTCAGGTTACACAGGTCTCTGCAGTGAATCTACCTGCAACATTCCTAAAAAAATCAGCATCCCCAAAACACTTTACAGCTCTAGAGGACGGTTTTATTAAAGTAAAAAAAAAACTCCTGAGAACACAGAAAAATCAGTGAATTTGTCAATGGTTAGAGTTATAACAGACTGAATTTGCATTTATAATTTTACACTGTTTTACTTGTATTTTATCTATTTCAGAGGAATACAGTTTCCTCAAATATTCTACAGCCAATGCAACATACAAATTTGGCTGCCACTACCTGTATAAAAGAACATTTTTGCAGCCACTTTGTAAATCTCCAGCCCAGCACTTGCAAACAAAATTCACTTAGAGAACTTTTGCTTACATGGGATGTTCATGGATTTGTGTCTTTCTCTAATGCACTGTTTTAAAAGTGAATTCTTTCATTGCAGCATGTTTTTGAAAAAGCTCTTTCTGCATCAGAACCACAAAAATTTTACAGAAGGTAAAAATCAATATAAAGCTTGATTCCCTGTAAATAAGATGGAATGCCAGATCAGTTGCTCTTTGGCATTTCTGGCTGAAAAGTAGCTTAGGAAACACATGCCATGGTAACGATACAGGAGGGAAGAAAAGGAATCCGCCCCGTATTGCAAGTGCTAAAAGAGCAGAAGGATAAACCAGGTCAGTGTTGATATTATGTAATGTCCTCAACCAATTTTAACAGATACTGTGCTGTCTGCCTTAAAAATGCAACCCTTACAAAAAGGGCTGTGTCCCACTCCTGCAGCTTAAAACTTCGGTTTAGAAAATTCTAGTCTAAATTCCAACTTAAGAACCTGTTTTTGGTACTGGCTGCAGCGAGTCTCCGTGCCTCATTTAAACAATTACGTCATAAAGCGCTTGGATTAAGCGCTTTTGTAGTTCATCTGCACAATTAAATATCGGTGGCTTTATGGTGGGAAACCTCTTGCTACAGTGAATGCAGCAGTCCATCTCATTTACATGCAAGACAGCCATCATCTCATTCCCTACATCATGCATAAAAAGAAAAACTACTTTAATACTATCCCAAATGCACATGACAGCACAAATGAAGTGCTTTCAGCTTCACAGTATCCATTACAACTAATTATCCAAAAGTCCTTGGCATAAACTGTGAAAAGCCCTTTCTCTTGAATAAATGGACTCCATCAAAATTATACAGGCACCTGAACTGACTGCAAATGAACACAAATATTCACGGGCATTTTGTTACAAACAAAGACCTTTTCTCTGTCAAAATTGCTTGACACAGGATTTGACTACCCTGGATTTCTAGTACAGCAGAGAGCATAACATTTGTGTTAGCAGATAAAGCTAAGAAGGTGTGGTTTACAATATTTCAAGACATAAGGCCAATAAAAGGAGAAACTATTAATGTTTTATGAGGTTTTTTGCCTTTATAAAGTCAGTAGAGCTATTTCACAATTACTCAGTTTATTCGGTGTCAGTTAGACTGCTCATTACACTAACTACCATAAATCAAGTAACAAATGAGCAGTCCCCCAGAACCTCTGATAATACATAAAGAGAAAGAACATCCAAGTAGACTACAGGCTAGAAATTTGTAAGTGGAAGGGATAAACTAAATGAGCACGAAAAACTTACCTAAGCACTAAAGTTCTTTAGTTAGAAGGCTACTGAGTTGATGAAAGCTCAAAACTTACTAATGAATTCCTTCTCCCTTCAGGACTGGAATAGCAGAAAAGCAAAGCAGCATTTTACTATTTCAATTCTGTGTTAAATCCCTGTCTTTTTGACACCTCATTTGTCAAGGTTAATATTTGCCTTTCATTGTCCCTAAATAAATTCTGCTTATTATAGTTACTAAAGTTACCTGGCATTTTATAGTAGAGTCAGCATTTGCTCCGTTATGAACTCTGCATTGTAGGTATTTTAAACTCTCTCCTTCCTCTGGGTGGAATTATTTCTGCAACAATGGCTATTCTAGGTGTCTATTTTGGGATGGACCTATATTAAAGCTACTGCAAAACGTTGTCATTAAAATACAAATGCACAAGTACTATACTCCCCAGATTGCTTCATCCTTGTTCCACAGCACTTACATTTGTATTGATTTTATAATGAATGCACATGAGATGAGGGAAGTGCTGACTTTTCTTGCTCTGCCATGTTCATTGCTGCTTTTCTTGTCTAACTGAGGTGCAGTGTCTCACTGAACTGTTAAAATAGAAAGACTAACAGTAGGGAATAAGTTTCTCTTACAGCATAACCATTATAGAGCTTCTCTCATAAGGCACTGGGAGTAACCAGCTTAGTGCATCAAAAAAAGAGTGACGCCTGTGACTTAGTATTCTCTAGAATGCACAACTTGAAAGAAACGGCACTTTGGAACACAAGTAAAACAGTGACTGAAGCACCACCAGCAAGCATGCTCCCTATCTCTTCACCCGCAGCATACAGAGATTCCATGGATTGTTTCGTGTAAGATTCTTCAAGTGATGATGGTGATGAGTTAGGCTGAAATAAGGTACTAAAATGCTGCCAGTCAGAGGTTTGAGAAGTTTTCCTAGGACATTAGTCCCATTTTCTTAGTTGTGAGACCTCTTGAAGATGTCATTGATCTAGAAATAATATCTAAACCATTTGCTGGCACTAGGAAGATGGAGATGGTAATTCAGTGCCAGTGTAAGTACAGCTCAGAATGCCAAAGGAGAGCAACGCTGAATTCACTCTTCGACACTGACCTTTACCCAGATAAATCCTGTCAATGAGATACTTTCCCAAAGGCAATGCACAAGGCACGTTATCATAATTGTCTTGTTTCTCCACAATTAGTTCACCTAGTGTGTTTAAGACTACTAGAAATACCACTCCCATAAGATAATTAATACCAGGTGACAGACAGAAGGTCAAAGCCTATTCCCAGGTACTCTGCTTCAGAGACTGCTTCCTATTTGCTTTGCAGGCCATTTCAGAGCTCACTGCAAGCTCACAAGAGACAGTATGTTCACACTGAAATAAATGTGAGGAAAAAAATTAAAATATGACACTTAAGCCCTCTAAACGGTTATTTGTACAGTACATCAAATTAGAAGAAACTTTGACAGCTGGGCACTTTATGCAAAAATAAATTAGTATTACCTGGAAATACTAATAAAAACACCCTACCTTTTGTGTTTGACACGTGAACAATTATGAATTCCATGAAGAGTAGGTCTGTTCTGAGAGATTGCAGAGATGAAAGACTTCCTGCGTTAACAATACTTACTTATTTGATCCAGGTCCAAAATCTGTTTACAGACACTACTGAAAAAAATCATGACCAAGAAAGCCAGGCCACAGCATCATGTATGCCAAGGGCTTATGCCTAGGGCTTTTTATGAGTAACTAGAAATCCGCTTAATATTAAGCCAAGGAGGAAGTTTGAACCTGTCCATGGATAGAGAAGGTTTTTTGTAAGGATATGACAGAAGCTTTTTTCCTGCCACCAATGCAGCAGTATTCCAAACCTTTGCAGGGAGGAAGGAATAGAAGTAGTGTAACTGCATGAAGTCCGTATTGACAAATGAAAAAAATTTTAAACTTCCGTTGCCCATTCAAGTACTTCACTGTTATCAGTTACAGATTAAACTTCTTTCCAGATATACCTGTGGCTGAGTTTTGAATTAAGTACCTTGGGTACAGAGAGCAGCGGAGTTGGGTCAAACTGTACTTGGTGCCCTATTATTTTATCTATATCTCTACCTGGGTTTTTAATACCTTCAGCACACTACTTTAGATCTCAGAGACAAGGCTAATTGGACTTCATAGGAGGCAGAGAAAAGAAAACGTTACAATCTTCTGAAAATAACTCTCAAAGGCTTTTCATTTCAAAGAGGCTTTCCTCCTTTTTAAGAGATGCGTCTCTTGCCAACTTTCTCATAAGAACAGGCCGGTTTAAATATGCCACAAAAGCAGAGCAAGCAGTAACACGAGCTGCTCCATTATACCAGTGATCCCAGTTGTTACGCACTTTGGGTTACTGGCCAGAGCCTCAAGCTGGGAAGCAGGAAGCATTATAGAGGGTGCTGAAACGCTGTGTAATGACCTTGGAATAGGATCCACAATCGAGAGTGAGATGGAACCAGCCACACTGAAAAGTCTGAAAAATCCATGACAACAATTGCTGCAGGGATCTTATATTTTGTTAGGCGCAACCTTTCTATTGCCTGCAGGCACAAGCAGGTCCAATGGTACGTAATGCTGTGATTCCCTGCTCAGACCTGAATTGTTCTCTAGTAAAACTTCCATGATTTTCTGGATAAATACAGTCTCTCAGAGCTATTGTGACAAGAAAGAAGCTTACATTTAAACTTGTACTTTCGGTACCACTTTAGACAAGTTCTCTGGAAGTCTTTTTTCGACTGCTGTTACACAGAGAAGGAAAGAGAATACACCATTACAAGCTTCCCCAGGTTCCAAATTAAGGAGATTTCACTACTAAAATGCTATTCAAGCAAATTATATCCTTCTTCCAACTTACTTGAAAAGAGCTTCCAAGATCGCTTATTTCATAGATAAAAATTGTTGCAGTAAAACTGATTAAAATGTATTACATTATTTATAGTTCAAAGTTATCTCTGCTTCAGGCAAGGTATTTATACCTTTCATCAGGATTAACTATTTTTACCAAGTATTTTTTAAACGTATGTCACTCAATTTTAATTCAATCCATTACACCTGTAAGTCTATTTCAGAGAGATTTCTGAGGATTTATTTCACAATAGATGAGCTTAATGTGTATTTCAGTGGGAGACTTGGAGAGGTATGAAGAAATGATCCATGTATTAGTCTCCTAACAGAAGAATTTAGTATTAAAGGAGAGAGACATGAAGTACACACACTGACTGGTATTTAAAGGTTGTTTCAATCCATCTTCTCTTTCATACCTGAAAAATACGCTGAAGCCACTGATAACACTTCCTTTGGGAGCACATATTAGTGGCTATTAACACGCTGACTGGTGTGTTTGTCAACTGATAATTTCACAGTGGTGCAGTCACATCAAGAAAGCAATTTCTGTATTGGTTTTCTAAATTTAAACAAAAGGCTCACAATGTTGCACACAGACCATCAGACGCTTCCCTATTTACTTTCTGTTAGCTGCCAAGGGGAGCTCCTATATCAAATCTAGAAGTCTTGAACTTCACGCTAATTCTACATTTTGATTACGTATTGATAAAGCCTGTTACAGGAATTCTCCATTTTTCAGGTCATTTCTAGAAAGCGTGAAATCCTGCTCTTATAACCAATATACCATTCTTTTTCTTCTCCTCTTATCAAAAGGTACAGCTGCATTACATTTCCCTGTGCCACAACATTTGCATGTTGATTCCATTTAAAAATGTTTAGGTATTTGTTCAGAAACTTCCTACACACAGAAGGATTTTTTTTCCCCTCCAAATAAAAAAAAAAAAACCCAAACTAATCATCCTCTCTCTGGAGCACAAATGGAAGTGTCTGATACTAAAAAGTAACCAGTCTAGTATTTTTCAGCTACATTTCTAAAAATGCCAACAGAAGAAATGCCTTTCACTCCAAGTCTTCTGAAGTAAATTGATTCGGTTTGGTAAGCACTACCCAGCTGCCTCAGTGTCATCTGGAATAAGTAGATACATCCTTTGCTTTGTAAGATCCATGCTCACAAATTACTGTGCATCATACCTTCCTCAACATTTCCCTGAGCAGCTTAATGAGATCCTTGTTGACTTCAGTCTTACTAGGTGTAAACCTGAAGCTGCTGTTGGAAGTTCCTGGCATTTGTTCAATGTTTACTTGGCACATTGTACACTTAATATTTCAGTTGAGAAATGACTGGTGCTGTGTTTTGCACAAGATTCTCAGACAGCTTAAAAGGACAGTAGGGCTAAACACAGTCCTTTGCTTATTCTGTTGTTTTGGGGGGAACATTTTCCATCTCCCTGCCATACATTTCTGCTTTATGCAGCAGCATTTGTTTACATTTGCATGACACATCAAGCACACTAAAAGCTCTTTGTCATGTTTTATCAATGTTTCCCAGATCGTGTCCTGCTTCCACATTGACAACTTACACAAAGAAATTCTTGTTGGACAGCAGATTAACCAGACTCACAAAATTTCTTCAAATTTTTGCAGATTGATTGTATTCTGCTTTTCCCTTAAGAGGCAACATGCACATAAAGAAAATGAAAATATCTTTTTCTCTCAAGGAACAACTCAAGCTATTTAGCAAGTAATAAGAAAAAGCCTGTATCTAGTGATTATTTTTGAATCCTTACACTCAGAAAACAATCCATCATGCCTTGCTCCTTGGGTGAAGACTTCAAATAAGATTCAAATACAGGGATGAGGTTAAAGCAATAAAAAATTTCACTTACTGATCATGGACAGCTAAGGAATACCAGCTCTACCAAAACATTACTGTGAAAGACTGTTTTTGAGGAAATAAGAGATACATTTGTGTCATTCTTTCAGGGACAGTACCTCAGTAACTCAGCAGATGCCATTCTGTTACTCATCCTATTGTCCAGCTTTCAGATAGACCCATACACTGGATTCCCTGCATCATACTACAGACTGCACTCCCCATGGGAGGTGTAACACATGCACCACACCATGCAGAAAGAAGTGATGAAGGTACCATGAACTATTATCAAAATGAAATTCCTGTTATTTTCTGGTAAGCTGCTTTAATTTCACGTAACGTGGGTATTTTATTTTTCAAGAATAATTACAGGTTCCTGTGAAAAACAGTAACTAATCTCCAAAACTCTGCTATAAACTCTTTAATTAGACACTGAATACTCCATCAAAATTCACTTAATAGGTGACAACAATTGTAATTTTTTTTTACTGTGTTTTTCTGATGTTTATCTTAATGCCTATGTATTTCCACACAAAACTCTTTGGCAATAGAGTTACTTCTTGGTCTCTCAATCTTTTGCAGCTGTGGACATTACCTTTAAAAACATGGTTTGCTTACAAATTTCAGGATAGAAAAAGAAAGCACTGCTGATTTTGGATTGGCCTCAGCTTGATAAAGTACTTGATAAAGTTCAACAGTGTTTCCTGCAGGATTTTGGAGTTGTGTACCCTTCCTTTCAAAATAGCCTTCTCTAGTTCAAATATTCTGCAAGGAACTTCTTAAGGAAATTCCACAGATTCTTTTTAATTGGTCAAACACAACAAGGAGGGTTTTTTGTTTTAGTAATACAAAGCTATAGGTCTTTTAAATAAATCATGCCAAACTCTCCATTCCCAAACGTGAATTTATTCCATAAAGTCAGCTTTATCTCTAAGCAATGTTGTCAATATATTCTCAAGGCTAAAACTGGCAACAGTCAGAAAATGCAAGCAGCAAGAGCTGTACTTTGTCAGTAACCTTTTCACTGAGACCAAAAATAAGAAAAGTGACACCATGATACTTCTTGCATTAATAAGAATGGTAATAAAATATAGTTGGGATTAGCATTTGAGAAGCTCAGGCTTGTGGACCAAAATGCCTGCTCAAAGTTATGCCTGACCAATCGCTTCTTAATGAAAGTTCTTAAAATAAAAAGAACCAAATCTGACATTTAAAGAAAGGAACAAGAACATTTGTCTACTTAATTATGTTGAGCCTGAAAGTATTTCAGTTCTATACTTTTTCCTTTCATTATGGTATTATATAAGCAGCATTAGAACAGGAAAATACTATGTATTATACTTCAGTAATTCCACTTTCTAAAAAAACCCCTTTGCACTATGTCAGAAGCCAAATAATGTGTTTCCTTAGTTTACAAATCCACTGCTTTGACTTATAAATATATAGATGGGAGCTGTTTGCTTGGCTTTGGTTTTTTTTTTTCCTTTGACTTTATGCCTCAGGATAATTATAGACTGATAGTACCTGTTGCTACTATAGATTTCATAATACTTCACTAGAATACCTCCTTAGGCCTGCCTCCTTAATGACACCAGTCATGTCAGGGAGAAACAAGAGACATTGTCTTCAGAAGGCTGAGACCTCAATTACTTTTTTTTTTTAACCTTGGGAGAAAAATCATGGTGGAATTGTTTCTGCAATGTTCCTTAGCCTTTGCAGTGATAGAGCAATTTTACTCTGCTGAGTTGACTTTTACACAAAAACCACAAATACCAAAAAGCTACATGCAGCAAGAGACAGGGTCCTCTTGTTTATAAACATTTTGGGAAGAAAATACTTCGTGAGAGATCCAGAACAGGTATAAAATGGTAATATCGATATATGCTGATATGTACAGGAGATGGAAGGCAGCATGGTAAACATCACATGCAGGATTTTAATACAAAAAATATTAACTTCGTTTTGGATAAAATAGGAAAACTGGCATCAATTTTTCTCTTCAGTTTGGTAATTGCTGTTGCAAATATACTTATACTGAAAGTCAGAGAAGTGAAACCCAAGATAAATTTACTCTTGTTTCCTATAAAAACTACTTACCTTCCTCAAAGAAGAAACATTTTCCAAATTAGAGTATTATGAAGAGGAAACCAGAACAAAACCAGACTGTCATCCTATTTAGTAAGGTGGCACAAGGAGGGGAAAAAGAAAAATCTCAGTTTCACAGGCATAAATATTTTTTCTCAAAGCAAAATTGCCTAGATTTTACCAACAGAATGCTCTAAACAAATTTCTAAACTGAAATCACCATCTGGGTTAACAAAATCTCTTGTAGGCTGAAATACAAAAACTTTCAAAGTAGTGATTTTGCAGAGTCATTTCCCTGCAGGAGAAAGTGGCTGTTTTGATTCCAACATCTGGCTGAATCATATTCCACCTCATGAAGTTGTTGCACAGCTAGTAAGATGGTATAAATACTAAAAAAAAGTAGTGTTTTCTGTGCCATTATCATGATGATAGTTTCCTCAATGCTCTTCTCCTAACCACATGGAATCGCTCAGATGTTTAGCAGCTAGTTGTTACATAAAGCTGCACCCTGGTTTAGAATGTCTTGTCAACCATTGCACATGAATTACTTATTGCAGCTGAAAACTGAAGGTTCTTTGGCCTCATGGACCCAACAAACACAAATGAATATATTTTTAAAGGTTGCTGTATTTTGGGAAAGAAACACCAATGTGACAGTAAGAAATGAAATTACCCGTTGGTCAAAAAACTAGTTTTGCTCCAAAACTACACTTTTTCATTAAATAAATAAAAACAACACACCCCAGACTGCCACCGTAAAATGCAAGTGAAATACATCCACTGTTTTTCAGTAAGCAAAACCAGGTTGACTACAAAAATAGAACTCCATGATTTAATGGAGAAGAAAACTTCCTTAAAGTAAGTAATTGCAAAATATCTGAGGAACTCAAGCTTATCTGTTAATTATTCATGTTTCTGTTTTTATTTCCAGCTACTCTGGAGCTGCTGATGCTGGCACTCTCTACTAGGTTTAAGCATCCTTTCAGCTCAACTCTGCCAAATTAAACTGTCACTTTCTATTAAAAAATCTATAGCAGGAGGCTTTTAATCTTCTGATTTATACTTTGTAATAGGAAGTCAAAGTTTAAATTAGGAAGGTATCAGCTTATGAAATAAAGCCTAAGCAGTGCAGTGACAACCCCAGTGAAGAAAAACCTCCTGCTTGCATTAAAGTGCAGAGCAGTTTTAGTTTCTATCTTTTGGAAGCTTTTATTTTGCACAACTCAAGTCAGTCTCTCACTCTTATTTAAAACAGCAGTGCCTGTAGATTCAGTCAGGACACACCTGAAAGATGATGTCACTTGGTGTCTGAACTGTCCCTGATTTTACTGACCTGCTACACCTCCATCCTCTCTACCTTTTGGGTGTATTAAGCAGACAATGCACAACCCAGTTGAGTTAACATTTCCTTATGTGAGCTGCTCCTCCTGAAATTTTCTTAGGGATCTATGGGCTCCACAATTCACTGTGCTGAAAATTAAACCAAATCAGCTTTAGTGATTCAACAGCTCTATAAATATTATTCTCTCCTCTTTTTTTTGTGCAGTCCTTAAAAATAGAGTATAGTGATAGTCCTATTTATTTCCCTTTAACTCTATATCTCCTTCAGATTTTTTTCCTCCTAAGTTTTTCCACTACCATCTTCTCCAATAGTATCACTCCCATATTTTCTACCACTTCACAGCTGAAGAAAATTTAGTCACAAGCTTTGTTACAGACAGTGAGAAAGTGCCCTCGGTGTGGGAGAAACAGAATTTATTAGGGTTACTATCACACAATTGCTCATAAAATTATTATTTACTGCAATTACTAGCACTCTCTCCAGCATGTGGTGTCTCATGAACTTTGAGATCATTTTTAAAGAAGTTTAAATTGCCTATAAGCATAATTTTGTTATGACATCTTCACCTTGTCACATGAAATTTTACTCCCCTTCTCTTATCCTAGGGATCTCTAGTTCACTCCTACTATTAGACATTTAGTCTATTAGACATTTACTATTAGACTATGAGACATTACCCTCTTGTCCGGCTCAGCATGTTCTGCTGTGCTGGATTTCACTGGAGCCAACAGCTACAGCTGTGGCTCAGCCAGAATTTACTCCCTTCTTGCACAGACTGAGCAAGAAGAGAGATTAGTGAGAAGAATGCAGATACACTCAGTACTCAACGCTGCAAGGTCTCGAGAGGATAATTAAACTTGGTAAAAAGACTCATCTAGACAAAGCTTCCTAGAAAGGATTATATTGCCAATCATATTCTATCAGGGTTTGAGAAAATCCTTGGACAAATTAGAAGAATAAATGTACACTAAAAGCAAAAGTTAAAGTATTTTGTTTTATATACTTGTCATAACACTCAAACTTAATTCAGGCTTTAGCAACCAGAAGGTTTCTGGATATCTATTCAGTAATAACACAGTGACATCTTTTCATATATATAGAATTTTTAAGGTAAAGACAAAGAACCCATGTCTCTTCTCTACACCAGCTAGATCTTATGCACAGAGTGAGGAGTTCTCAGAACATACTGATGTGAGGTAGTGATCTTCATGTTCCTCTCTACCAGATCTAGAGTGTCCAAGAGCGCCTACAGAAGGCAGTACCAACAGACACCTTTTGCTGAATAACAATGAAAATTTTCAAAGTGTATTGTTGTACACAATTTGAAAACTCAAACACCCCCTTTAAGTGATAAGGCAACCACAACATAATGCTACTGCTGCTTCCTATACTTGGTTTACACTTACTGTTCTCTTGTGCTACCCCATAGCTGCTTTTGGTATCCATTCTTTGGACCAAAAGCCTTATCCTCCAAAGTGTGACACTACTACTTTACTCAGAAGAAAAACAAGTTGCATTTTAAAGCTCCATAACTCAGATTTCATGTGAATTTATCTCGGAATTCCTTTGCAAGTAGTTACACAGATAACCTACAGTGTGTGAAGTATCCCTTCTTTTGTTTCAAATCCATGACCTGCTGCTTCATTTGAGGCCCTCCAGCTACCACACCACTGAGTTCATCATATATTAAACCCTTCTGCCCTCTTCACCCTCCACCCACTTCTTGCATTTCCAGACTGAAGAGATTTCAAACATCTGTTCCTCACATGGAAGCCATTCCACAATTCTGATTCTGATCTCTACAAGATCTGCTTTTATCAATCTTTTACGATCTCCTCCCTCCTACTACAGAAAAAAAAATAAAAGAAAGAACTTAATTTCTGGGATGACCAAAGCTTCCGGTTAGTGGTTTAGAAAGCAAAAAAACTAGAACAGATCATAATGAGTGAAAAGCTGATTGTCATCACCCTTGCCCCAGTGTATGAGAACAGCATCACAGACCCTCCTCTCCCCCTCCCTGTTTACGCCTCATCCACTGTGCTTACACAAAAATCTGAAATCTCCAATTATGTAATAGAAATTAAACCAAATGAGAACATCAGAAATTAAATACTGTGATAACTATTTCCCACTACGTTTTCCGCATTGGAGAGGCACAAATGGGGCAGAAAGTCACCATATGAACTACACATTATTAACTTTAATTATTCAACAATTAGAGGAATGTTTTCCTTGCAAGATTTTAAGAACGCCTTTCTCCCATATAGCCATTTTTCAAGAAGGCAGCAATTTGAGATGCAGCTTTTTACACAGCATGCCCCATTGGCTAAATTCAACAGTTCTCTGCTCACATGCGAGCAGGTTACATTTTAAACACCCCTCACACTTTGTATAAGGAATCTATAAACTGAACAACAACATTCACTGCAACTGTTCAGAATTTTTTTGCTATTATAAGCAATAGAGAACAAACAATTAGTAACTGAAGCAACTCCTAAGCCTAAACTCCACTAATAAATGTGATAGAATCTCTAACTGAATACACAAAAGCTGTTGGGAATTATTTCCACTCAAGAAAACAGTTTAAATTACCCTATCCCTGCAAGGGAAAGAAAAGATGAGCTTCTTTGTAGTCCAAAGCTTTTCTGAAAAAAGCATGGCCACTCTAGGCTAGAAACAAGTTACGTAATTGCCTTCCTGGTGCCTTCAGAGAAGTTACTCTGTCACTTCTATCTTCGCTGGGAACTAAGCAGTACACATATTTTTTTTTTAAAGGGGACAGTATACTTGCATCAGTGATTTAATGCACAAACACTTAGAATGCACAGGTTTCTTTAAGATTGCTTCTTGATTGGAAAACCGGAAACCACTAGACGGGTGGTACCTCTGGATTAGGTATTCCTACCCTGATGCAGTTTGTCCTGATACTTGATTAATTGTCACAATGAAAATAATTTTCTTCACGCTCTGCTAACTATTCTAAAGGAGTCTTTGTCTGATAATAACTTCAAATGCCAACTGCTGTGACAGACTCCTCTCCTTTGAATTGTTTGGATCTTTGATGAAGGCACACCACATTTATCTTTGCTTAAATCTAAGGTGATAGCCCCTGAAGCTCTCCAGCATCCTTCTGCCCCCATAAGGTACATGTGATAGTCTACATTTACTAGGAAAAGATAAAATGAATACCTTAATTTAATAATTAACCTGAGAAGTATAAACCCCATATTTCAAAATTACAGGAAGATTAGGATCTATACATATAAGGATATACCTCACAGAAAAAGTTATTTATTATAATGCTGCTATGTGGGAATTATGTTGCAGTTATAGATATACACCCTTTATTAAAGGCTTTTTACCCTATATTGGTCCACAAGGCACTGCTCAGTAACCTGTGATCTTTTCTTCAGATTATGAGCCTAAATGTGAATTATAGGGGAAGTGTGAGCTCCAGCAAGCCTGTAGTTCTGCCACCTTTGTCATTTGTCTTTTTCATTCTGAATTTAAAAAAAGTTGTCAGTGCTTTCTGTGAAAGCACAATTGCAAAATCTGTCTGCTTCTCTCACCAAGCAATTCCAATAACTTCATAAAGTAACACAAACAGGAACTTTGATTATCGCTGAAAAATCATAATATTAAGTAAATTGAATCTGATGATGGAATAGTTTTTCTGATTCAGTATCAACCTCATGCACCTTCTCAAATTCAGAGATTTAATAACTGTACCCTTCAAAGGAATTCTTGCAGAGTTCTGCATCGGGAAGAAGATTGGGTCATTTTAACTATTTCTCTTCAAAGTATGTTATAATTCAGTGCAGACCCATATAATTTTCCTGAAAAATCTTCAAACTTTTTCTGGTTTGGCCATCACCTTGAAGGTTCCTGTAATCACTGTGATCAAATTCAGCAGCATTATTGTAAGTGAATCAGATCTTAAGCTTGTACCTGTAAAAGATCTGCCTTACATTTCTCAATAGAGAAATCAATTAATTCCATTAAATAATAGCTATCTGCTTAGATTCTCACAGATTTATTATGGGGTTATTCAGGACATGTGATTTCTTTCCTCACCTGAAGTTTTGAGCATTGGGTAAGTTATTCCAGAAGTTCACAAGAGGTAAAACTACAAAGCAGCTGAGGTGTTTAGGTCGAACAAGAACAAGAAGCAAGGGCAAAACAATATTTTCAAAGATGCAGTATTTTCTTCCTAACACAGCTGAGAAACTTGACTTCTCAACTCCTAATAAAAGTTTGGTATAGTGAAAGTGGGAAAGAATTATTTCATTTCCTTGAAACAAACATTACCATTTCCACCTTTCAGATCAGCATGTGCAGCTTTGGTGCCTTCCTGTGAAGTTTCAGATTGATTTTTTTCTTATTATTAAAAGTGTCTTCCATAGTATGAGTGCCCTCTTTTTCTAGTTTAATAGTTTGGGGGTTTTTGTCAATAAAAATAATAAAATTCTCTCTTCAGTAGATCATCTGTTGAGGTGATCACCACATGATCTCAAAAAAATACCATTATACAAATAATGTGGGTGGAGTGATATCTCTTGTGTTTCTCATAACTAACAGAACCAGATTTAAATTAATTGCTCAGTTAAAAACTGCAGCATGTATACCAAATCTTTTATTTAAATATCTCTTGGTCCTGTACAAGGCAATTACACCCAAACCTGCAGCTGAGGCCATACACATGACAGAAGTTAAATTATGCAAATGAGAGATCTCAACAACAGTCTTCTTAAAACAGTAAAGCTACTACCTGAATATTGGGAAAACAATGACTTTTCATATTCCATTTTGTTAAAATGTAACAAAAAAAGATATTAAATTCTAACACAAAGTCAGATGTGCCATTGAGACTAGTTAAAAATAAAAGAAAAACCTTCTTTTTTCAGTTCTAAGCCTCCAATACCATCATTTCTTACCATCAGATGACAGCATTGTGTAACACTTCCAATTCCCTGATTTAGTTGGACATAGAGGAACATGCAACATTGTAGAATTGTATTAGACAATGCACTTGTAAGCTATAACTTATCAGAAAAATATGGGGACTGTTTTTATGCACAGCTGGAATAGTCATGCACATAACCAAGTAGAGAGAAACAAAGCAAGCATGAATACCTTAGTAAACAAGCCTTCATCTTACTCTTCCTTCTTACTAAAATCTAAAAATAATGTATATTGTCTGAATACTTGTATACACTTGTCTATTGTCTAAAGGTTGCTCCATTTGAATCAGTTCAGTGCATGATAAGATTAACACTTTAAGATGCAGCTCACAAACAAACCCCATTTTGCCTCCTTTCACGATTTTGAGTATTTAGCTATCCATACTTATCAGTAGCCATACACATGCCCTCTAAAAAGACCAAGTCATGGCTCAATACATCAAATTCACTTTTCTCCCTGAGGACTCAGCTGCCTGGCTTAAACTTGGGCTAAAAGCAGGGAAACACTGAGGCAAGTATCAGAATACCCGTCATTTCTATGAAGGCACAGAGGCACTGGGACAGTATGGGTATTTCTGCCTGTTCCATCATGCAAAATAGTACCTGGCAAAACATTGGAGTGCAGGGGCGCCCAGGCTATCTGCTGTGCTAGAAGAAGCACCACACCTGCACTGGCACAACACTGTGCCTGCTTTCCATGCCCTGCTTGGTTCAGGAATAGCTCAGTCGTCTCTGAGGCACTGCTTTACGATGCCATTTGTATTCTCTTCATCTCCCTCTACAGGTTTTCAATCAGCTCATTCATTCCCGTGATCACAACGACAACCTATTCACTGGTGACTCACAGACCTACAGCCAGCTCTGACACACTTTGCTATATTCCATTCCGGATATCAACATCTTTTTCTGACATCTCCCCGGGGATGTGTCTGTCAACTGAGATTTCAAAGGGGTCTAGATGCCCATAGAATTGCAATAGGATTTCAGTTCCTCACTGCAGGAACATTAAAGATGGGCAACTCAAAACAGTTCTGACTCATCTTTTCCCTGAAAATTAGCATGCACTAACCCACTAATGGTAAATGCACAATCAAACAACACACTGAGCTCAGGAAAAACTGTCCTTCTATAAGTACTCGCTAGTTCTTAACTATTACAGAGCTCGCGCTGAAAGAGTACTATTAGAATATTGCTATAATATTGAACAAATTAGCTACTTTTCCCTGTTGAAGGCAAGGGCTGTATTTCAATTTAAAAAGGAGAAGAAAAATGATAGAAGAGAAATTGATTTTTACCGTCTGATACTTGTTTGCCTGTGGGAATATTGTCTTTAAATTTAAAAACCCATATCTTCACATGGAAGTCATAATCTTCCATTTCATGCCCCAACTTTGGCAGTAAGCCCCATTAATTATTTACCACCTTTGGCTGCTACTACAATATAAAACACTACACAAAATTGTTACCTGGCTTATTGAAAAGCAGATGAGTTTATAGGCTGGGAATCTCAATTTATAAGAATGTATCAAGGAACTCTTGGCAGAACTGGTTTAAGTGCATTTCCATATCCACAGTCCTTAATCACAGAACCTTAAAATGGTTTGTCTTGGGAGGGACCTTAAAGACCATCTAGTTACAACACCCCTGTCATGGACCTAGTTTTTTAATCCTAAATATTTTTTCAGCAATAACCTGAGTGTTTTATTGGTGCTGCTGATGGAAATACACAAATAAGTAATTGTTTAAGTGCCACCATGTGTTAAGATGTAGAACAGTCTTGTGCAGAGACACAGCAGAAATTTTGCTAACAATTACACCTTCAAGTTTATGATTTAAATGACCATGAAACAGATATTAATATCTACTGCGGATCTTCCAACTGCAGTGTAAAGGTGATATCAATCAAGATATAACTTTTCAAGGGATTAAGCCTCTGCATAAATATTAATCCTTTTACTGTCTAGAGCTGTGAAGAACTTCATAATATAGGCCACTTCCTATCGAACTGCTTATGGTGCATTTTCATAATAAAATGTGCACTGCTAATGTGATTTTTTTTCTTTTGCACAACACTTTGGAAATATTAGCTTCAATCTTTGAGCTAATTATTAAAATCTGCTTTCAGTGAGAGAAAATGCTCAAAAGCACCATCTGTTTTCATAGAAATAACTGTTTTAAATAGGAACTATTCTTTTTTGTTGAAATTTGAATGGTTGTGCTGCACAATAATTTATATTATGTGGTATGTGTACTTTTTTTACCATTTCATTTGATCTCTATGCAGTTTTCTGCAATAAATGCTATTCATAAGCAATGAATATTTGAATCAAGTAATTGCTCAGAAAACCTCCAATATTATCCTGAACTATATAAGAGGAGTCATCTTTTTAGTACTGGCAATGTCAGCAAAACAGCTCATCACCCATTAACTGCCTCATTCCATTGTGTTTCACAACTGTGCTCAATCTGTATAAACTGAAGAAAGGGAATCTCAGTTTGGGTGCCTTCACTACAAAAAGAACCCCACATCTTCTGTTCAGTTTCTGCAGCTCCTAATGTCTAATTTCCTGTACAGCCCTCACTGTGTGGTAAGCAATTTGCAAAAGGTACACTTTATAGTCCAAAAATAAACACAACTTCAGAATACATTTGATTACCGTTCAGAAAAATAGCTGACAATTAGCTGATTGCAAAAAGCATTAATCTTAAAAACAACGTCTCTCACTGTGCTGAAACCCTATAAATATCTAAAATTTGCTTGGATGCCAGCTTCACCATCCATGCCGCTTGTGTCGCATAACAACCAGTTCCTGCTTTCAGAGTAACTGAAGAAATGGCAATCATAATTTTAGATAAATATACTGATTGTCATGGGGCTGTAAATCTGTTGGGACAGAAAGTTTTCTTGCTGCAGAGAACAGTAAATACCAGCTGTGTTTCCAATTACACGTCTGCTCAGGGAAGGTGGGATTTTTCTCTCCCATCAAGGCTACTCCTTTAGGAGAAACAATAAAAAAAGAAGTTATGACTGTGACACTGAGCCTACCAAGGAGAAGTACACTGAATTTAAGGATTAACACCTAAGGAAAACAAAACATTCCTTCATCCCATCCTCAAATGGTTGTGGTGGGTTGACCTTGTCCAGACATGAAGACCTCCCACCCAGCCAGCTGCTCTCTCACTCTCTCTCCACAACAGAATAGGGTGATAAAATAAGATCAAAAAGCTCATGGGTCGATATAAAGACAGGGTGATTATTTTCCAGTTATTATTAAGGGCAAAACAGATCTAAGGATAAATTAGTTTAATGTAACACCAATTAAAAATAAAGATGGATGATGAGGAAAAAAAAAAAAAGCACTAAAATAACTTCCCTAGCCACCATTCCTTCTTTCCAGGCCAATCATCAATCCTTCATTCCTTACTCCTTTACCTCCTCCCACCACAACCAAGTGGCACACAAGGCATGAGGAATGAGGGGTTTGTGATTAATCTGTCAAGTGTCTTTTCTGCTGCTCCTTCCTCATATTTTCCCTCTGCTCCAGCATGGGTCCTCCCCATGGGCTGCAGCCCTTCAGGATAAACCAGGGATGAGCCTCTCCAAAGGCTAACCTGATACTCCATGTCTAACAGGGAGGATTTCACGTGTGTTTAAGGTATGGACTTAACTCATTGCATTCACTTTATCTCATCCTGGAGAGGGTACACAAGCTTAAGTTCAAGTTTAATTCCTCCAATCTGCAAGACCTAGACAGCATTGGATTGGAAGTAGAAATAATGTACTAATTATTTTGGCACATACTTCCTGAAAGACACTTCTGCAAAGTAACTCGCCATCTTGAAAACCATCCAAAAACTCAGTAATCCAAACTGTAATAAAGCTATGAAGCAGACAAATTCTGGCAATTACTATAAGTAGTCTATGTCAAGACAAGGCTTGTGATAAAAACTCAAGATGAATTAGAGACAGAAAAAATGTGATGTGACAAAAATCTCAATCCTCCACTCCTGTCTATCTTAATGTTTCTCCAAGCAAGCTCTTACCTGTCTATTTAATTAAATTACCAGTGATGTTACAAGCTCAGGACCCAAGGCCTTCATTTGCAGGTGTCAATCATTTTCAAAGAGCCCCATTCATAGCTGAAAAAGCCACAAATTGAACAATGACATGTCCTTGATAGTGCTGGCAACGACAGCAGCTCTTTTCCAGTCTTTCAGAGAACAACAAAAATGCATTTTCTCCACTTAGAAATAATCAACAACTTGAGTCTAGGTTGAGTTTATGTCAATAGATCTCCTGATACAATTATATGGGTCTTGCCAAGGGTAGCCACCAAATTTGCTGGTAACACACTGTACATCACATTTACAATGCAGGCTTCATATGAATATAATTTATTTTTCTCAAGATGAAGAACACTACTTCTAGAACCATTTGAAATATGCATTTTATCAGCTTTTACCTGTTTGGTTTTACAGATTAAAGTTGCTGATAACCTTCTGGGATGTTTCTACACTGCATTTCTCACTCTTTAACCGTAAGATTAAAAAAAATTTCCTTGAAAGAAACAAAGGTTCCCCAAAACAAAAATTCTGAATAATGAAGTAACATGAAGATATGAAGTTCATTTTAATGCAACTTAACTTTCCTTAAACACACTGACAAGATATCACCCAAAGCATTTCCTTACATAAAGGAAACACACAAAAACTTCATTTTTCACACAATATAAACCATAGCTAAAATTTCAGCAAGCATTCAGAGTCAGAATGTGTCCACAATATAAAATGGTAGAAGGAGACTCAGATCTCCATTCTATAAAGGAGGTGGGAATTTATTGTCAAATCCTTTAGTTCGAAAGTCATCTCTGCTAGAATATTCACCCTTTTTGTGCACTTCAAAATCCTTATTAAAGAGCAAGACCTCATAACTTCAGCTACAGGAAAATATAAAGGGCACTACATTTTTAGCTTTTAATCTCCAAAGAAACTTACACCTCTGCACATTATTCTCCATGTCAGAGGAGACTGACAAGCACAGAAATCTACGGTTTTAAGGATTTCAAGGCTCAGAAGGCCCAGCAAGTAGGATAATTTCTCCTGGTGAAGCATTCATGGTGTGTGGGTAATGTGCTCTGGTCTTGAGGCACCAGCTGGCTCTGAAGGCAAGAATTCTACCAGTCAATACTGGGACTTGCGTTGGTAGAAGAAAGGGGGTAAAAACTTATGTAAAATTACAGTTACCATGGTAATAAAAGGTAGTTTATGAAACAGGGGCTAAAACACAGTACATTAACTTACCTACCTGAATAACTGGACGATAAAAATATTAATTTCTCCTACCCTTCCTGCCTTCAGGGTTTTTTAAGCAATTGTCTTTTATAAAGGATTTGTGTTCTAAGAAAACATGGTTCCAGGACTTTAATGCTGATCAAAAGACAGGCTAAGAGACCACGCTAAGAAATGGCAAACAAAGTTCTTCCCCATTTTCATCCCTGTCAGGAGAGAACTCTCATAGCTGCAAAGGTAGAATATTAAAAATACACTGTTAATTTACATGGATAATTTAGTGATTAATTATGGCACCTCAAATATTTAAAACATGTGATGGCACGTTACTGAATTTTTTACCGGCCTAATCTGCTATACAACAATTCTACTTGGCAAAAACATGCTTCTCTTTTTTTGTCATAAGCAGGTAAGTATTGAAAAAGATAAAGCTCTAAAGTTTACAGCCTATAAAGAGATTATTTCTTACAAACCTCAGTCACAAGTGTGACAAGCAAGTTTAAAACTTGGCATTTTCCATAGCAACCATCATGCAAAGGAAATGGGAGCTTGTGAAGAAGTGCATCATCCAATTTCTGTAACATTTTCCATAAAGGAGGACTGTCGTGCCATGAAATGCATAATTCAATGCCAGCTTCCTTCATTATTCACTGATTCCTTGGTGCAAGTTAAGATGGTAGAAGAAGTCAGCTGAACATATACCTTATTTTTTGGGGATTCAGGGTCTATTGGTAATTGTGGTGACCTTATTCAAGATCAAAACTTCCCACACTCAATCACCACTTCTCTTCTGTTACTCCTGGCAGTATCAAGAGCCAGCACCAGAGCAGAGAGTCCTTAAATCCTAAGAAAAACAAAAGAATGAATAAATCCCTTCCTCTTCCTAACTCAAGGCATTCAGCAGTTGGTCAGAGCTCACCACCATAGACATAGCTAAGAAACAATAATCCAGCCCCACTCTTCCTTTCCTTTTACCTGTCTATCAGAAAGGAAAAGATAAAAACCACCCTTCTTTCCTTCCAGTCAGCCAGAGGTGGTTATTGAATTGATGGCAGCAGACATCAACCATCAAATAGAAAAGGCTAATGTTGTTAAATTACTAAATATAAGCATGGTGACAAGATGCAAAAGACCTCTCTCTGTGATTTTCTTTCAGGTAACATGCCGACAAAATGGGAATAAATGGAAATGTCCCTTTTTTCGTTCATCATAAAAGAAACTACCTTGATATTATTTAAGAATGCCACTCAGCTACTATATCCACTGTTTCTGAAACCAATAACATCTAAAGATATTTGAAATAGTCCAGGATATATCATATTCAGAAATTACATGAGAAAGCAAACAAATCTCTCATTTTTTATCTATCATTTTTTCCTCAGGTAGCAAAACCAACTAATTAGACAACTAATCAAAAAAACCCATTCAATTTCTACCAGAAACTTTAATACTTACATATTGCAGCCTTCCTTTTATATACAGTTTCTGTACAGTTAGGCCTGTTCCTTTTTTGTTTAACCAAGAAAAAGTATTAAAAAATTAATAAAGTTTCATTAAAAAAACAAATAAGCTGAACTTATATGGGGAGAAGCTAGAGAACAGAAAGGAAACTAAACAGTGGGGAAAACAAGTAAATCAATTTTGCTCCAAGTCTGTGAACTACAAAAAAAAAGTACTTATTGCCTTTTGTATGGCAATGGCTTAAAGTCACAGTGACTACAGTAAATATTTAGTAACTGCATCATCAGTGTGACTGCAGGTGTACACATGGATGTCAATCCCTAAAATCTAAAACTGTACACAAGCTCTGTAATTGAAGTTGCATGAATAACCAAAACCACACTGACTGTAGTCATGAACAGCAGAAATTGTATCTGCCATTTAAACTGAGATTAGAAAGTGGGAAAACACGCAACACGCCAACCCAAAAGACCATAAATACGAACTGAGTTTAACTTGCAAAAATGTTGAAATCTGTCTGGAATTCTTACACTTGATACAGCCTTTGCAAACTTATTTCCACCAGTCCCTGACAAATCAGTGTTGTTTAAACCCAGGCTTCTGCCTTTCAGACTGGCTTCAAGAACTCACCATGTCTTCCACATAATGCGAAGCAAATCCACATTAAGAGGAAATCTGTGTTAAGAGCTACCATTTGGCTCAGCATAAGAATTGTTTCAACACAGTTTGGAAAGAATATAAGCAAGTAGATTATTTATAAAATGGTACTTTCTCAAGAGTGAGCATGATTGCTCCACTGATTGTACTGATTTCTTGACAGACTTCAAGTATCTTCAAACTAACACCATTTATGCTTTTTTGCAACCCTTCCCAGTTGCCTCACTTATTGCACTTTATTATAGTGAAAGATGTAGACTTCTATGCAGTACAAAGAACAAATACACCCACGAATTTTTATACAAATGCAAATGGATACATGCAGGAAACAAAATCTAGAGAGAACCATTCATCACAGAATACAAATATTTTAAAATTGCACACACACTGGAAAGTTCAGCAGTCTACTGTCTGAAAAGGAGGGCAGTTTATGCAAGCAAAGACACAAACACTGAACATAACCAGATTGCATTTGCCCAAGTATTTCCTATTCTGCAATTTTAGAGTCAGTTGAAACAACACCAGCAGTTTAATCCGCATTTGACTCCTTCAGCTACCAAAAATCTTCTGGTTTCAAGGATGAAAATATCGTCAAATAACAAAGACAACCGTTCGTGCTGTTGATGTAAGATTATAGAGAGCAAACAGCTGTAGTTTTAGTGTCATGAAAGCTAAATTACACATTTTATTTTCATGAACTGGAATTATAGCTAACACAAAAGATTCCAGATGTCTTTTTTCCTATCTTTATGATTATGATCCAAAATATGGTTTAATATTGAGTACAGTTATATTCAACCATTCTTCTTTTGCCATGAACAAGCTCCTGGTGCTAAAGGGAATCCAAATGGATTTCTTATGAACTAGAATACCCTTCCTGCCAAGCAAGGTGTCTGGTCACGCAGAGCTCTTTGCAGGACAATTGTGTAATATAGTAAATTATTGATTCTTTGTTTGATAGTTGCTTCTAGAAAAGCTTTTAGTACTTTGTGCATTGGTTAAAGTCTCCTGGCTGAAAGTCCTGGAGAATAAAATTAAGAAGTGCAAATGTATCAACATGGCTTTATCACAGGGAAGAACACCACTAAAAAAGGAAAAAAAAAAATCTTACTTGGCTTCTTTACAACTCTGTCAGAGAGGCTAATTAGTACTAATTACAACAACAGCTTTACAGCACACATTCAAACAGACACTGTTCTGACCTTGCTGGTACTTATCAGGGTTGTCCCTCTAACAGCAACTAAATGCTATTAACAAGACATCAGCTTTTCTCTGTATTATATGGACACACACTAAAAGGAGACCTTTGCCTTGGAGTTAGTGCTATAGACTAGACACAAGCTACAAAACCCTGCTGGAGGAAGACTGAGGAAAAGAAAAATAGAAGTGGACTTCCTTTAAAGGAGAATTTATCATATTAAGAATCAAATCCTTCCTGGAGCAGGAAATGCTGAAGTCTCTTGCCTATCACTTTTCCAAGCACCTACTAAAAGCCAAGCATCTGTTAAATCAGAGCTCTTAACTTCTGTAACGAGCAGCAAACCTCAACCCCATTATGTTGCTCTTCCTCTCTTGATGCAAGCCTTTGAAGCTGCAAAGCAGAAAAATTTTGCTGATATGACGTAGCCTACACACGAGCATAGACGTACACCTAAGCATAATAAGGAGTATGATTCTTGGCTTGCCTGATTCATCATCCCAAAGAAACTGAGAAATTGAACAAGCTCATTAAGACATTAAGTATGATACCTGGGAGCTGGCTAACACTGGGGAAGTATTTCCAAAGGTTTCAGTTCCTGTCACTGACTGGCTATCACACTGGGGAAGTCAATACACCTCAAGGCTCAGAGGCACCACATTGCCATCACATAAGCTTGCTAACCTTGGTGCTGCTTTACACAGCTACCCAGCAGCAATTCACCCAGATTGCACTACATTTTGCCACTGAAATGGTCTGCAAACACAGCTGGTCTGATTTCTTTCCCTTCCTTCACCATGCCTCTCCCAAAACATAGGCCACCTGGACAGCAACTCCAAACCAGACGAGAAAATACCGTATCTTTGGATAGGAAGCAGGTTTGTGTACAACAGAAGAGAATAATGCCAAGTGAATGGCAAATCCCAAAATGGGATTAGAGAATGACTTTCAGTGATCTGCATAGAGACGATTTGTTGCACACTACTGGGTCTCTCTCATTCTAAGGCAGCTCTTGTCATTTTACTCATGTTCATGTGAGCACTCAGCTTTTGACATATTATGACTTGATGCTCGGCTGAAGCAGCTCAGTTCATGGCATTGTCAGTATACAAATCCTCCTCTTCCCTACACTGAAAATGAGGTGCCAAAGAAAGATTTGTGACACGTACTCAAAGGTGACCTGCCTCATTCTTGCAACAGGAAAAGCTCAAGAGTGAGGAACAACTGAATGTACTCTTGGGAACTCAGGAATCCCAGCAATTCAGAAAGTCACTCTGCTGCCTGGACTAAGGGCTATTAATTTTCTTGGACATAAACACTGACTGACTTGCTTTCTGTTTAATACACGAGAGATTTATTCACATTTTCCGAAGTTCTTACAGCACTTTGCTAGAGAACATGAACACCTGGGTTGATCTCCCTTCTCTGCCTTCCTCAGCTGAGACTTGTAGTCCCGTGAGAGTGAGAGCACAGGTGCCAGTTTCTGTTCAGCAAGATGGGGACTCCTGTGGTGAAAGACATTTCAGCCTTGTACAGTACCTATTTGGTTTGCATCTGTTATTATCTATCCTCTGTGACCATTAGTGATCCACAGCTCACAGCCACCGTAGGCAAAAAAATAGAAAGTAAAAGTGAAGGAGCAAGCAAAGCATTAGGCAGTTTTGTGCACTTTAAGCCACCAGAAGCTTACAGAAGGGGAAATAATTGCCTGCTTTTTTAATAGTTTTTAAAAATATTTATTTTTATTGGGTTTTTATTGAGTATCTACAAGAAAGATGATTGTGCTCTCTGCTGAGGGAGAAGAAAGGCAAGAAGGCCATGCTTTTCAAATGCACAACATACAAATTAATATCTGTAAGCATCCAATGTTCCCATTTCATTTTTGAACCTGATGTTATGTGCTACTTTGCAGTTCATGGATGCGCAAATTCAAAGATGATTTTCATCTCCTCATTGCAATATGTACATGTTAACACTACCCTCAGATGAAAATCTCTCAAAATTTCACAGAAATGCTGGATTTAGGACTTCTCTACTGTATTCTACTGTGTAGAAAAAAAAATCCAACTAACTTTTGAAATGAGAATTTCATCCTTTGTCATGTGTTGGAGAAGCCACCTGTCATCTGTCAAGTCAAAAAGGGACTTTGTTAACAAGCTAAAAAGTTTTGTTGCACTCAGAAAGGAAATGGATGTTTGAGACCTTGGTAAGGACAGGAGCTGGCAGTTTGTCATCTCAAATCCTTGCCACCAAAAGAAAACCCTATAGAATTTTAATATTTCTTTAATATTTCTGCTAATTCAGCCTTCAAATTTGACAACTGATCTATAGCACTAACAAGTGACATCTACTCACTTGGTTATACTACTCAGTTTACTTGCAAGTGGAAAAAAAAAAGTAGTTTTTTAATCAAGCAGGTAAGAGCAATGGTCAAACCACTGATGAGCAAGTACTGTCAGGCTTGTCAGACAGCTTCTCTGAATAATATTTAACAGTTTGACACTAATATCCTTCAGTTTGAATGATATGTGTGGCGTCAACATCTGAATACGAATAGTTTCAAACCTACATGGAATAGAGAATTAGAAATCCGCAACATAAGGCAAAACAAAGCAAATTGAAAGGAGGAGAGGTCTCTAGACATGTTACCAAAGAAACAGGTTCAGCTTTCATCTTTCAAGAGTGTCCCTCAGTAATAAACTTATCAGAGGAAAACACATAGGTAAGTATTAGGAACCAAAACATTGGGGGTTTTGCCCCTGTCATTCTTAAAGTAAGCTCATTACTGAGCCAAGAGCAGGCACTTGGGAATGTGTCCATCCTTTCATTCTCTGACTCTGGAAGATAATCAAAGTCCTCAGTGAGGACCTGTAGCCTATTCTGACTTCACTGTAGCAAAAACTTCATTATCCTAAGACTATTCCTATCACAATCTTGGCATCACTCAAGTAATATCTCAAAGAATTAATGGATCTGCTCCTGAGGCTTTACTGTGCATCCTTAAGTGTTCTGATGCACATTCAGCCTTTAGATTAAATAATTGATTATCATTAAATTAGACTATCAGACTGAGGAACACACAGAACATATTAAAGCCTACCCTTAGTCC
This sequence comes from Eulacestoma nigropectus, assembly GCA_013397775.1. NCBI lineage: Eukaryota > Metazoa > Chordata > Aves > Passeriformes > Eulacestoma > Eulacestoma nigropectus. The sequence goes on from VZTE01002321.1 coordinate 125,384, forward strand.
TTCCTACTCCCAAATAGATTAAAAACCCAAATTGGTAGATTTGTTGAGCTCTGTTAGCAAAACAACATGCCAATACCCCTCCTAACCAAAATACTTGCTCAAATACTAGATATAGACTAATCTCCCTCTCTAAAAGTTCAGAAAATTTCTTGTGCAATGTTTTAACAAGTTAAATCCTAAGGACAGTTATAATTTTTAAATTATTTACACAAGTAGAATTGTCAAAGCAAAAATTCAAATAGCTCAATCAAATAGATAAAAATGCCAAGATACTCATTTATTCAAATTATCTCAAGTTTTAAAGTTACAGGCAGCTGTCATTTAAAATAATGGTGAAACACCATCATTTATTTGCCTACACTTAACTGAAGCTGAGTCTGTTCAGACCAGCAAGGTGACTTCCCCTAACTCTAAAACACATTTTTAAAAGTTGCTTTCCTTTCCTTTCAAGCAATCATCTACTGAACTCATCATTCATAGAGATTCTCTTCTGTTTCAGCTAAATGCCACCCCTGAAAATACAGATTTCTCCTTTCAGAGAAAGCAGACTTTGCCTACTGGTCTGTGTAAATGAAAGTCAGAAGTTCATCTCTAAGCCAGAGAAGGAATTTTTGCCCAAATACATAATTCACTTTTATGGGCAGTATTCAAGGATTAATCATGGCATGTTATTGACTCCGGTTCATTTTCATAGACTCTTCTTGTTACCTTGTTTGGACTTTACATCACAGAGTTGAAGAGTTCCCAGTAAACTCATTCAAGGAAGGCAGCTAAGTACAATCAGGATGGTTGCGTAGTCCATGCAGTATTGGATCACACAGCAGCATAAACACAATCAAGATCAGATGTGAGAAGAGGATTAAATTTCTCTGAAACCTGCCAGGACAGCTGACACAGAGTTTATGCCAACTTTATGCCACTTTTATGACAGTTGTGGGAGGACAAATGATTCATGGTCTAGAATAAAATAAGGAGGGGTTGGACAGATGTTACCCTGACAAAAACTCCGCGTGAAGAAAACTAGTGCCTAAAAACCCCTGCAACATTTTGGATCCCACTGTAGTGGGAGTTCATATTGAAACAACATTTTGCTTCATTTCTTATCTGATTCTGAGTCCTAATGCCAGATTTACTGTATGATTTGCTCTGAGGCCATATGCAGAGAGATCTTACGAGACTGAATGCATAAATATCCAAGTCTATTTCCTTTCATTCAGCACCAGCGACTTTCACGTCAGTAAGCATGAGAAATTTAGCATACAGGTTTATTCATCAAAGGCTCACAGATTAAATCAGCTATGAAGGGACCTCTGAAAGGCATTTAGTCCAATGCCAACCCTCAAAGAAATACGACCTACCTGAGAATGCTCAGGGCCTGTCCAACCCAGGTCTGCTCTCTAAGGATTGAGGTTTGTGTTTCCTGCCAGTGAGAGTGCATTTCCTGCTTTCCCTCAGATGAGAAAAGTTCTGCATTATACTCTCCCATGTTACAACCTCCAGAATCTTCTGTTTCAAATTTGGCTGCAATTAGCCATTAATTTCAAAATAAATTCAGGAACGAAGTGACAGAAACTGATTGCTGGTAGGACCTCACAACTCAAATTTCTACAGGAAACCAAGTAAAAAAAGTGGATTTATGAAAAAAAAAAGCAAATGGTCCCTTTCTTCTCCCCAAGAAAAAAAAAAAACACTCAGTATTGTTATAACTAGTGGTGTGGAAATGTATCCAAAAAATTGCAAATAATATTTCCACAAGGAGCCCATTTCGTGTCTACTACAGATGCAAGATGTACAACCATCTGGCTCTGAAAAAGTTTATGCCTCTCTGTAGTCAGCTATGAACAAGCTACAGCGTTAAGCAGTGAATATTACTAATTACCATCCTAAATCTAAAGAGGAAAAACATCAGGAAAAGCAAGATAACTTTTCTGTTCCAAACATGAGCTAACCTTCAAAAAAAAAAATCTGATTACATAGTAAAATCAGAGGCAGTTTTAAATCAGAGGAAATCAACACTGAAAAAAAGGTATGAACTCCACAGTAAACAGTTTTTGAGCAGTACTATGCTTTTTCATTATCTGATTAGCAACTGCACAGTTAATGCTTTGAAAAAATATAAAAGCAGATCTTCAATTTATGTAAATGATTGTAAATCCATGAGTGTGCAACACACTTTGGAGCTACACCTTATGAGAAACGTAAGACATTAAAGGTATATCTGAGTGGCTCAACACAACATCCTGAATCTGAAATTATTGATTGCCCTCTAACTTAATTATTTCCAGAAGAATGGGATGTTTATGACTACCATGTTGGATTAAGACTTCAGGATGAGAATTAGTACCATAGTTCAAATTCTTCATGATCCACCAGCTATATAATTCTCTGGAAGGAGGACCAGCATCTTTGGTTTCTCATCTGGAAAGCTGTAATAACTCTTCTTTCTCCCATTATTTACCAGTCTCGAGCACTCCCGTGCCACAACCCACATAGCAGTAGTTTGGTAATACACTGACATGTGACAACTAATAACATTTCTTAAGAGAAAGATCTGGTGACCTTCTAAAGCTGAACTCAAAATATTCCTACACATTCTCCAAAGAAACTCATGGCATTCCGTGAATTTCCAGTTCCTGCATTTTTCCTAACTGAACAGTAACACCCATGAAAAATGCCTTTAACAGATTTTGAATTAAGTTTTCTTGCCTTAGGTTACTGTGATCTCAAAGTTGAAACAAAGAACACTGCAACAGGGTACGGCACTATTTTCACCTATACTGTCAGCATTTTTTGTTCTTTAAAGAGAAGGTGTCTTCCTTGGGATACTTTTCCACTAAGTTGGATAGCCAGCATCTCAGGACTGCATGGCAAGCCTGACTTACCAATCTGTGTGAAAATAGAGCTTTTAAAGACCTATCATAATAAAAAAAAAATATCATCTTGCTGCATCTGATACTACAATCCTTGTGACATGCTGGCAGGATTTCAGACTACTTTTGAATTCAAAATTGCCCAGCTGGATTCTGTTCAGCTGTCATTCAGCTACCTGACTGAATGAGTTCCTATCAGGATACTGGAAAGTTGTAATTTTGCATGCTAGGTAGCTTTGAAGTCTGAAAATAGATGCACTGGTTTTTTTTAATATTAACTTCAAAAGATGGGTGGAAAACAATTTTTTTATGTAGCCATACTGAAATTAGTCTTCTTTTAATTTCTGTTAATCACCTAAAAAAGTAGTGTGGCACTCAGTAAAACAGATTTTGATGCAAGAAGCACAAAGGGAGAAATTAATTTGGGTAGAACAGTATGCAGACAACAAGAAAGACCTGCAAAACTGACTCTGATAATATAATACTCTCATACAGTATTTCTGAACCTAATTATAGGTGGCCCTTTGGCTGCAGCTAAGGGCAGATATGCATTTTCTTAAAGTTTCAATTCTTCCTAGTGCTAGCACTCCAGCAGCTTTTTACTGGTAACAAGAAGTGAGGTGCAGAATGTTACTTCACATGACAGTTCTTCAGCTGAGGCAACACAGTTCAGCTTGTAAAACTGGAATAAAATATTGAGGCTAATCTGGCCATCCAAAACAGAAAAAGGACGTAACACAAAGCCATTTCAGTGAAACAACCACATCAGAAGTCAACTCTGGCACAGCTACAGCAATTAAAAACAGTGGCAAGCAGAAAACAGCAGAGCTTCGCTCACATTCACAATGGCACTCACATGAAAATAGTAGTCTTGCTAGCTAGAAAATTATAGATTTAACAGTAGCCTTTGGAAAGATGTTTAATTACTTTTAAAAAACAAACAATAGTAGTTATTGTTGCTCAAGGACTCAGCAAACCTTGAGTTGTGTATTTAATGTACTCACAAGGGTGACACACATGAGTATAAAGAGCAGCAGGTGACTGTAAATCAAGAAGATTTTAAAAATATATTAAAAAAAAAAACTTCTTACCTCACCAAATTTACCGAGAGCTGGATGTTGAGGCCTCCACAGACTCATCTACCACCTCTGTTGACCTGAATTCTTGACACAACAATGGTGCTTGCAAACCAGCACCCAAATTGCTACATATCTCTTTTTATTATCTCAGGGCTCATTTATTTGATTTTCATACTTTTTCTGTCTCGTTCTTTGCAAATAATCTGTACTAGCTCTAAGGTATGATCTGAAAGCCACAATATTTCATTTTTTTAAAAAGACTTGCCATGGACACAGTGAAGGGGGAAAAATAGAAAGAGAACTTGCATATTCTGAGTGTTCCATAAGAGCAAGTTTTAATCACGAAGACATGCTGCTGCAAGTAAGTGCATTACTTCGTAATTTTGTGCCTTTAGATAATATTTTAATATTTTTGGTATAGGTGGGGTGTTCTCCTCTGAGCGTTCTCCCACAGTTCTACGGAAATTTAAAATATACCAGGGCATAGTTTTGATTGATCTTCCCATCAGTCAACTGTGTCTTAGCCTGCTTAGAAATAGTCACTGGCACTACCTCAAAAAGCACCAGATGCACCATTTACATAAGCAGGGTGTTATATGTGAGCTCCTTCCTTTTCTTTTTCCATGGCTACAGATTTATGGTAGTAAATGGGTCTGCTCACAGATGGACAAGAAATTACTGAGAATCTCCTAAATGTCAGTGAGCTCACCAAGTAACCAGGACCATATCCAGCTCTGTTGGACAGGCTCAGATAGAGTCACAGTGTAAAATATTTCAGGTAGTAAGTTCCAATCTCATTGTGTTGATTCAGTAGTTTCGAACTGCAATAGATGATGTTCAAAAACATCTCAGTTAAGTTTTCAACATTTCCTGCATTCCTCAAAATTATAAAAGAACTGAAGACACCTTCACAAAGAGAAACTGATTTTCCTTTTCAATTAAATCTCAAAAAGGTACCAAACTTTGGGATTTCCTTAATAGACAGAAATATTTTTAGAATTTGAAAATAAATTCGGGAATAAAAACATAAAATTGTCATTAATGCAGTAATAGAGGACTCTACAAAAAATTAACCAGGAACAGATTAATAAAAACTAATATTTCAATTGTGTATTTCAGAAAAATATTCAGTAATTATCAATAAAACCAGAAAGTCTCCTATAAGGAGCTGATTTACCCATAAAGTTGAGTCAAAAAGAGAAAAGAAAGGAATTCAGTACCTCAAATCCCTTTTGCAAGGTAGTCATAAGGATGGAAAGCCCAAGCCATAACTTTATGGTGAGTAGTTGAGGAACACTGCAATTACAGAAGAATTTGCTTTGTATCAGGCTCATTAAAAACATAAGGATGAAAATTACTTTTCACTTGGTAGTAATTGCATTTTGTTGACATCTGATTAGTCATGCTGGTCTTAAATGCTGACAGGGCCATTAATAAGGTGGGAATTAATGAATTAGGTAATTTAGAATATTTTTGAGTAAATAAATCTTTAGCGTAACTACCCTCTGCAATGCCATTTTAAGACAGTGAATGTGGCATATTTGTACTAAAAAAGCATTTTTAATAATGTAAAAATATTGATTTTTTTGAATCAAGGAAACACAATCAGTAAAAGATTAACCAGATAATACTGTTAAGGCAAAAAATTGACAGATTATTACTACATTAGTTTAATCAAATACTTGTTAGAATAACTTTACCCTGTCAAAAAATCTTTGAATGTTACCTGTTTTTACAGAATGTCGGATTAAAAAGTAAAGAGGGGAGGTAATAAAGGATTCTTTTGACACTTAATGACTGAGTTCTAGTTACCCTGCAATGAAAAGGGATTCTCATTTCAATGGCAACTCAAAGCAATAGCATTTTTATCTTGCAAAAAAAGAGCCTTTTTATGAGTGCAGTAAAATTCCATAAACAATGCCTTACTAAATCTTTTAACAGTTAAATAGCTATGAAATCATAACCTCATTGAAATTACCATACGACATAACACTAATGCCTTTATTGGTGATCAGAACAGGTAATTACAGACACAAGACTGTTTCAAAGTCATCTTAACACAAAATTCACAGCAAGAAAGGAAACACTTGGAAGTATCTGTGAGGAATAAATTAATCACCTAAAACAACAATATTATCACACCATTTTTGCCACTAACTCATACCTACTGACCTCAAACAAGTTTTGTGTCTGTTTTTAAGGTAGGTTTTTTGGGATTTTATCTATAACTCTGTCTCTACAGTTTCACAAAGATTCTGGTTTCTGATGATGCCTTTCATATACAGGTTCATGCTTATGTACATCCAGCAGCAGAGCACACAAATCTTCCTGCTTCAGCTCTACTCTGAAATACAAAAATACTCCCTTCTGCTTTGATTTTGATTTGACAGATTCCTTTACTGTGTCAAATTTTATCAGCCACTGTAAGTCATCACCGAAGTCCATGCAACTACTTTTGATAAAGTTATACAGGTGAACATTTTCTGAGGCTGGGTGGCCTCCAGCAAGTGAAAAGGACTCCAGTGATTAGCTGTTAGAAATTAGTTATGTGGAAGGAGCTTTTGTATTCTGATCTCCTTCAGCAGTTTGGCATTTGTCAAATCTTTGATTATTAACAGGGTCAGAATTTCATTCCAAATATAACCAGGGAATTTGTGCCTCAGGCTTTGGCAGAACAAGATTTCACACACTGAATTTAAAGGAAAAGGCTCATATAATGTTAATCAGAACAAATCTGAATGGGAAAGAAGCCTGAAAATAAGCTTTACCCATGTGCAAGTTCCCGTGGGAGTTTCCTGAGAAAGTGATTAATATTTCTCTACTCATATGGAAAAAACACTGTTAAAAACCACTTTTCCCTTGCTCGAGTCAGAAAACGTGAACTGAAATCAAAGCGTATTAGCAGCAATAAAATATTAATGCTCTGGATTTCTTATGCAAACTTTTTCAACACTGCATTATTAATGACATCTAATTGTAGTGGAGATTGCTGCAGGACAAGCTGACTTGACTACAGACTTTATATTTTTAACTATAAAATACTGTCTTGTAAAACCCACCAGGATCCTGGTAGGATTTCATCATGTCTTCTAACATTCAGTTGTTAGTCTTGATCCAAAATTATTCACAGGAGCCAGTAACTTACGAAAATATTGTGAAACATGCCAATTTTTGTTCAAATTTCTTTGTGGTAGAAAGAAAAAGTTATTTTAAATTGTTCTTGCACAGATGGCATTCAAAGAGTGCTATACCCAGCCTCAGAATTTTACTACAGCAAGAAATATCTTATAATTAGTCTTGCCAATAGGTAGGAACACATCTTTGATTTAGGCTGCGGTCTGGGTGGGCAGCATTAAACTACTCCAAGTTGCTAAAGCAGATCCTGAAAGCCAAAGATCACCAGAATGCAGCAGTACAGTTTAAACATGTCACATTCTTCCTACAAGAGCTCTACGTCAAAAGGGACTGGAAGATCACACAAGAGCTCATTTACCCAATTTGTGGTATCTAGGGACTGCCAGCTTCTTTCAGTGGCACAGCAACATAGAGAGCCCCTGAAAAGCAGTATCCTATTTATATCAGGAAAGGACTGTATTACTAACAAATGGGATCAGTGAGCTGCAATTAAGACAGTTTTCAAATCAGAAAAAAAAATTTACCCTGAGATAGGAGTTTTTCATGAGAGCCTCAAAACATCCAGGCCTTCATCCCCAGCCTGGAGCCCCCTCTTGACTGTAAATGACCATATTCCTCCTTTTACAGGAAGACACCTCCTAGAGCAAGAAATACATTCTTCTACTTGGTAAAAAACTAAATCTTCTGAGGCACTTCAACAAAGTTACAGACACCTCAGTAACTGTGTCTCCTTACTACAACCTTGGCATGATAAGGTTGGTCAACTCATCAACAAACAGCAGCTTCAGACATCTGTGACTGGGAAGAACACCACTCAGGAAATATATCCAGGGAAATAATGGCACCAACAGCCCTGCAAATCCAGGGAAATGAAGAAGGTACCATATTGTAATGAGTCTTTTTCATTGCAGATCACTCAATTTTTACTGGCATTTTACCATCTTTGATGTGAGGAATAACTAGAAACAGCTGTAGATGAATGTTCAGTTTCAGCAGGAATACAAACTTGTTCAACAGAATCTGACTTGTTTCATTACGCAGATTAATAATGGCTCTTTTCTGCAGTGTGCTATGAAGGATTTTTATTAAGCAACTCCCTGTTTATTTCACATTGTTCCAAGAAAAAGAATAAATTCACTCAGGCTATTCTTAACCCAGTGGATTAATGGCACACATCTTTGTCTACTGCCAGTTGCTTTTCTCTTTCCAGTGTTACAGTCATAATTGCGGTGCATTTAGTTATAAAACAGAACACTCAGTTCTCCTTAATTTGAAAATTCAGTCGTTTGAACAGAATTTTCTTTGCTTGCTGAGAATGGGAACAGCCATGTAATCTGTTGTAACATCAGCCTTTGTGTTCCTTATTCCTACCGTGGATTTGCTTTCCCCTATGACACTTTCACAACACAAAAGCTGCTTCTAAGTTAAGTACTAAATTATATACTATGGCTCTTATCATTCAAGGCATATAATACACTGAGCACTACAATAGTTATATCTACTAAATAACATGGAAGTACAACAGGCAAAACTAAGTGAAGCAAAAATTACAGGGTCCAAGAAAGGGCTGCTGGTTGTACCCCCATTATTCAATGCATTATTCCTTCTTAATAGGAAACTCCATGAGAAAAAAAACTTCCACCCATTACACTTATAATTCATTCCTAAATATTCACATTACTAGTAACAACCAAGTTAAAAAGAAATCATATATATTTGTATTATTAAACCCTAGCACATCTGTGAGCCTAATGTAAAGATATCCTAGCTTTAATAAAAAATGGGAGTTCTAAGAGTAAAAATAGCACAAAACAGAAAAAAAAAATCTGGCTTTTTAAAGAGAGAAAATTAGGGGAAAAAATCAAGCAAAGAATGTATCTATAATACAGTCCTTGAAGTATATTTATAATTTGCCTATTATTCCTAAAAGAAACAATACATTTTAGACTCCGAGTTCAAAATAGGATTAAGACCATGCCAAATCTTATTCCAACTTTCCTTTTAACCATGAAAAAGCTTTATTATTTAGGCGTTCTAGAATTATTGGCTTTGTTGAAGAAAAATACCCAACAGCAGTAAGCAATTATGCAGATGCATTTGTACTGTAGAAGTTAGAGGTTTATTATGCTTTCAGATTAATAAAATAATGCCCCTGTACAGAGCTAGCCAACTCCTTTAAAAGTTTGCATTTCACATTTAATCTTGTCCTATAATTTAATCGTGATAGTCTTGTGCATTATACCAGGGCTGAAAAAGTGTGTAATTATCTGAAAATCAAGGTTTTTCTGCATGAGATAATTACAGTGCTACCAGCTAGCCCCACAACATAGACAAGAATACACGAACCAATTAATTTTTTTAATGTTTTTATTTTATGCATCTCTTTCATATTCCCAGGTAAATATAAGAGATAATACAGACTACCACATTTATATGAATTTAGACCTTGAATACCTTCTGTCTCTGAGAAGAGCCCAATTTGAATTCAATCAAAGTCTGTGGATGTTATTTTAGGATCTGTACCCGTTCTATCCATCCAACACAGTGACCTAAGTAGGATAGCAAGAGCACTCCCCATTGTAGTTGCATGAGAAAAGCGTTAGGAGTCTCTGCTTCCTTTTCCTCCCTACCTTGCTCAGCCAAAACAGCTGAGCTGTGCAAAGATGGCTGCTGCAGGGAAATGGTAGAAAAGCCAGCACAGCTCAGATAAGGTAATAAAATCACAAGAACACCAGAATAAATATTTGCCATTAAAGACAAGAAAATATTTCATTTTGTGTTTTAGTCATGGGCAAGACAGAATATAAGTCCTGTCAGACATCCATCAGCCAGAAGAAAAATACGAGGGACTGATTTAGTTTCTGTCGTATCATTTATTTTCTTGGTAAACAAATTATTTTCTTTTGTATTCACTCAATAGAGAAGATATTCACTGAAGCAATTTTTTTTTTTCAAGTACCAATCTGGAAAAGCTTATCTACTGGTTGATAAGTATGAAATAAACACTACCTTAATGTTTAACTTTTTCTGTCTTCTCTCCTTTAACTTAGGAGAATAAAAGCACGTAGAAACTCACCCTTATTTGATGTTGCCAAAACGAGTTCTGCAACACAGCATCAATTTCATTGCATGCACAGATATTATCACCCTTCTGCCTAAAACTTCAGCTGAAAAATTGTGCTACACTGGCAACATACTTGCATCCTTTTCAAGTAGAAACTGTAATGAATATTCAGCTTTAATGAATATCAATACACAACAGAATTGTAAGCATGAAAGATTTTATACTCCTCATGGTCTACTTCAGACTTAAAAATCATTCATCATAAATCAGGACGATGTAATGTCGTTCTGCTAAAACACATTACATGTAGAGAATGAGCTTATTTCCATTATTGACTTGCTGGTCTCCATTTCTCTATCAGATAAACTCTCTATCAGATAGAGAGGCCTGGGTTTGCTTTAAAAGAACTGAATAATTCTAAATTGATTTACAGTGAGACATAAATGGGTAAATACAATAGCCAGTATTCATTAAAGTTATAGATTTAGAAAGACAAGTCTTATAAATGCATATTTTCTTTCTGAGAGGCACAATCAATCATGAGGCACATCTTACCAAGCATCATAGGTTGACTATAGTCAATCGCACAGCCAATACAATGAAATCTGGCACTCTAGACAAAAGTTTCATCCTTACACCCTGAAGTTAAATACCCAATTTGGGCCCCCAGATCTGGCACCTTTATAAAGAGAATAACCAATCCAGTAAGTGGTGAATGAGCTGTGAACAAGCCTCAGACCTGGTGACCCCGCTGTGATTCCTGCCCATCTCCGTGCTTGGAGCCTGCCATTTCCAGCAAGTTCCAAGCAGCTCATAGATAAGTAAAACATGGCTGTAGGAGCTATTTAAGTGTTTGAAAAACTGCAAGAACATAAAACTCAAAAGTAACTCGATTGTCTACGCATATCTCTGGAATTGTGCCTATGTACAGTATACATAGAAATGCTCCTTGACAGAGAAACAACACTAACACTAATAGCAGTAACAAGTAGCCCACCACAGCAACTTTCTGATCTGTTACTTTGAACTAAACAATAAAAGACCAAAACCAAAGCTCTCCTTCCAAGAGCTTACCTGAAAACGGTGAAGTTGGCATCTACCAGAGAAGTTTTACAGTAACACTGTGAATTAACTGCTGTTATACACACGAAATCACAACATGAATAAGGCAAGGAAATAGAGGACACCCTTTTAGTAAAGCACAGGGGTCAAACCTCAGGGATTCTGAATTTTATGGCACAAACTCACTAATTTTTTTGCTTTTTTTGAAAACTGCAGGCAAGCAGAGGCTGTAAAAGGTGGCTTGAATAGGCAGAAAGCAGGACTCTCCAAAAAAGTCAAGTGAGTTTTTTGAAAACATGCACTCTGAAATGAGAAAATATGTACAACTACCTTTCACAGAGATTCACACCTCCACTTAAACAAGTATTTCTAGCAAGGAATTGAGCATTCTTGCTTGTCTCACTTTTATTAGCACTAATTAAGCCCATTTGTTTAAAAAGCTGCAAGAGACAAAGGCATATGGAAAAACTGAAGGCTATTAATCTATCATAGGAGCCAAATATCCTGGCAACATTAACTGAGCTTTATGCTAAAAGCTTGATCTAATCATAACAAAATACAAGTCATGTCAAATATTGGCAGCTTCTCTAAGCCCTTAAGGGAATATGATTCTATAAAATCAATGTAATAAAATATTAACATTGAACATTTTCTGGTTGATGCCATAAGAACCATTTACACCTGCACATGTGGTGTTAATGTCTGAAACTTTCCTTTTTGAAGTCATTAATGCTATTTAATACAAGATTTCTATTTGTTGAGTGTATGGAAGTTACTTACACACCATTTGATGCTTGATCTCAACCCACACTTTCTACTTTCAAGCAACTCTCCTAATCTCTCCTTCTAACATGACTTCTTTTTATTCAGCTGAATAAATGACAGCAGATAAAATGCTTATATCTACTATATATAATTTGTTTTTGTAGAATGAAAATAATATTGGAGATGGCCTTTCTAACACCTCTTTAGCTGATGCTACTACTTGAACCCTGGGAGGGTCAAGGGCTACCACAGACTTTCCCCTGGAAGGCTGCCAGCAATTACAAGTATTTATTTCCAGGCAAGGACTGCTTTGGTAGCTCAGTTTCAGGGACAAAGTGCCAGCAATCCACATTTTTGGGCCTCCTTTCAAAATAAACAAACAAAAAACCCCAAACAAAACGCATACACATGCACTTTTCTCTGCCTAATTCTAATCACCAGAAGAAATAGTAACAAAAAAAAAAATTTCGAAGTTATAAAAATAACATCATACTGCTGTGTAACAGCCATCCGTGCTACAAAAATAATAAGCATTTACCAATGGGGCAAGGAAATCTTTTACCTTCTAGTGGCCTGTATTTGCTGTTCAAATATGAAATAATAAAAGGTGAGGCAGTTTTCCATTTCATATCTGTAATATTTTAAGTAGATATCTTCAATAAAGCAGTGCCCAGAGCTCAAATAACCACCTGGAACAGCACTCTTTTACCAAAATGCTTTTGTAAAGCTGTGGGGCTGCTGCTTTTTTAATCAAATTTCATTTCCCAGCAATAATTTTAATAGCTACTTTAAACCCACCCCACTACCTCAAGGCAATGTTGGGGTCTGATAAAACCAAAATCATGGACTTGTTTTCTTCTATGAGAGAAAAAAGCTTTAGCAATAGCTATTTCTTTTATTAGCGCCCTGCTGGTTGGTTTATTAAGTATATAAGATAAGGGAAACAATTATCCCTCACGCATCAGGTCAACAATCAGGGTTAACCCTCACCTGCCTGAAAGTGCCCAGCAGTGTCTTTACCCTCAGGGACTGGTAAATACATGTGTGTGCATATATACGTATAGAGGGTGCATATATGTTCACACGTATGTCAAAATTCACATGTGTGTATATATATATATATATATAACCACAAGCAGAAGGAAAGGAGTGACCTCGCACCTCACTCAGTACCACAGCCGAAAGCAAAACACCCTCAAAGGGAGTGGGCACGGACCGGCCATAGACAGCCCCTTAGAGCGCTGCTCTACTTAAAACTACAAGTTCCACCTTCCTGAGGCAGAGTAGGGAGGGAACTCTTACCAGCCACGCTGCGTTCACAGCCAGGAAAGACCCATTAAGCTCCCAGGAGAACGCCAGCGCCTCTCGACAGCGCCGAAGAGCGGGCGCTCCGCCGCCCCCTCACAGCCGAGCAGCCCTGAGGTGGGGGGGGCGCTAAGAAGCCTCGAAAAGGGCGGGAACGCCCTTCCCTCACAGTTTCCCGCCCTCGGAAGTCTTCAAAAGGGCGGGAAACTGTGAGGGGCGGCGTTCTCGCTCTCAGTCTCGCCTTAGGATCGGCGAACAGGTCGGGGCATACCGGCAAAGCTTTCCAGGTGACTGCCTGCTCGCTTGATTGCGTTTGGCAAGTTAGTTTTCAGCCATAGTTTTTTGTGTGTTTTGTTTGGTTTTTTTACTTTGGCCCCAACAGCCCCCTCAGAGCCTTGTGGGCAGCCATGGGGAGGAGCCGGTGCCATCTCCTAACAGGGCTGTCAAGTTGAACCAGGGTTTCCATGGGGTGCTTCTCTCAGCCCCGCAAACCAGAATAAAACACCCTCAAAAAGCCCCATTTAACAGAGACAACAGAACAGACTTTTCAGTGTTCCTAGAATATTTAAGGAGAATATTTTCCGATGTTCCTTAAATGCTGGTGGAAGGTGGATGAGCACGAAAAGTGGTTTCAAACAAGATTGGCATCACTAGATTCTCAGTCTAAATAAGTTTGGGGAAAATACACAGACTGACAATAAAAACTTGCACTGCCTGTGCAAAGTCCACTAGACATATTGTGAGTGCATTTCTTTGTTAGAGATAATTGCTGAAATGGAACAGAGAAATATCACAGCCGCATTTGTATGAAACTTGTAAAAGAAAAGGATCGATTTATACAATGTGTGCAGGTGCTTATTCTGAGGGGTTTTTTATAAAGCAAATTATAAAGCATGAATTTTATTTAAAAAACCTAAAGAAACAGGGAAAAGCAGAAACTGACAATTCACTTCAAGTCTAGTGTAGCATCTCCAATGCTAAATGCTATCTTATGCAGTGCTTGCTTTCCTAAGTAATCTAACCAATACATTTTAAAATGTGCCATCTATTATCTATCTCCTGCACGTTTAATGACTGCTATATAGCCAGAAGTCTGGAGTATTCTATGAAATTTCTTACACATGGCTTACAAATCCTCTTACTTAAACCACAACTGTTCTACATCAGTCTGTGGAAGTCTAATGGCACTGTGGCTTTGTTGCAGTCTCACAGTATCTCATCTTTAATAAAAGACAAGGAGTTGTTTTGCTTGTCCCATTTTTCTCTCACAGCATTGCAAGCACATCCTCTATATTTCAGTCTGACTGCTTTTCACATATTTAAATATCTGTTCTTACTTCTGGTTACTTCTCAAATATCTGTTACTATTTCACCCATTACGTTCTGCATTTGTGATTTTTGCACATTCAGACACAATTAACTTTACTTTTTAAAGCAATAGTATCATTTGTGATTATTGCCAGCCAGATGTCGTTTTCCCACCTAAGTGTTCCTCAGCACCTGTTAGATTTTCCAGGTATTAAGAAAGGTAATATCTTAGTATATCTAATTCATACACATTTCTAGTAGCTAAGGTATTAATGATATATTGAGTAGATTCTTTTACCCCAAGCTGTTGCTGTAATTCCAAATAAATTTACTCTGTTCTCTTTTATGCTGGCTCTTCACTTTTGCACCGAGCTCCTGATCCAGATTCAAAAGAACCAACTGCAGTCCTAAACTGACAGATCGTTGTATCTAATAGCAGATACAAAGAAGCTCTTAGTACCTCTAAAGCTTTTGTGTCATCTAGGGTATCATTTTTCCTTATATGTGTCACAAACATGGAAAACACAGATGGGAATATCTTTGTGCGAGCATGGGAAACTTCTACCCAGCCATTTAAACTGTTTAATCTTACTATGTGCTGATGTAACTGTGAAATGTGTTGTCTTTGCATTCCTAATTAGCGCAGAACAGATGGTAACTACTTCACCTGCTACTGCTACTTTAAAGCAAAAAGCCTATTTTAAAAAGTCTGTGGTAATTCCTCACTCTTAAAGAAGTTTACTGTGTTCTATGAGAGTGGGGGGGGGGGAAGGTTTGGGTTGGTTTGTTTTTTTTTTTTTATTTCCTTGCGTGTTACTAACCTAACGTTCTAAATAACTCCAGTATGTTTTCAAAGGTTCTTGCCAGATTTGAACAGTTTCCAGAGAAGAAGTTATCTGATCTAGAGTATGGTTTTCATTTAATTGTAGAGGAAAGATCTTAGGAAATTTGTAATACTCTCTCAAGTTTTGAAAAGCTTTTAGAACAACCTTACACTGATAACTGGGTTTAATATTCTGCTTTTCATTCATGAAAACATAATAAAAGGAGAAAACAAAAGTTGGGTCAAAATTAATGTATTACAAAGTAATACAGTAATATTAGTTCTGTCAAAAACCTTATATAATAACAAATATGTAATGTTCTTTTGAAATCCTATCCATGAATTCCATGTTGGACACTCCTAGATCAGGGAAGTCTTTTTGGGAAGTCTTAGTGAGATAATTTTGTGTGAAGGCTTAACCTGTAACCATTTAATCACTACAGTATTACCTATGCAGATTAACGGTGGTATTGCCATGTAAGTCTGCTGAATACATTTGCTAGACACAGAAACAATAACAGGCTCAATTCAGAATTCCCACTGATCATTTCTGCTCATTGAAGGTTTTCCTTGCCTTTTTTTTTCTCATGTTTCCTCTTGGTAATGACCCACTGGCTATTGCCTTGTCTGCTCTATACCATTCTTCATTTGGTTTTAGTTTTAATTTGCAGTGGATGTTTTGGTTTTATATAGATCAGTTAAAACACACTGAGACCCAGCATTATTTAAATTACAGCAGTTTTGCAATTCGTTTTTTCTGCATTCCATTAAGTTTTGTCTGTGCACTGCAGTTCTTGGCCCGAACTTTGTTCTTGTCTCATCACTTCACAACTAAACTGAGGGCATAGAAATTCACGCTGTGGAATTGGCTTTAAAAAATTCTTCGATCTCTAAAACTGCATAACATATTTGGCACTGCAGACAGGGAACTCCCATTGTTTTTTGGCACATCTGGAAGCTCCTCTGTACTAGAACTCCATTGTAGCAATTTGCAGCTGAAAGTACTATCAGCATTTTCAAAACCTTGTGTACATTATTCTTGCCATGGCCCATGAAAATGTATCAGGAATCTGTGTTCACAGAGAGAAACCCAGCAGATCTTCCCATTTTTTTACACAAAGGCAATAGAGAAGCCTTTCTCAGTATGTAATTTTCAGCTCAACTCTATTTTCCAGTGAAGTATCCTAGCTAAAAGCAGGTCTCACTTCACCCTTCAGCTTTCTGTGCGTGGAGACGGAACTTGGCCGGTTCTGCCCATCTGCAGCCAGACAGTTGTCTCCTCACTGTAGCTAGATCAGCCTCAGCTCTGAACACAGACTTAGCAGCTCTCTGGCTCCAGTTCCACACTTGAAAGCTTCCCAGAAGATCAGCTGGGGATGAGGGATGCAAGGGTACTTGTAAAAGAAAAAAAAAAAAAGGAAAAATGACATGGACATGACAGAAGGAAAACCTAGAAATAAAATAGGATCATC
Source organism: Eulacestoma nigropectus (assembly GCA_013397775.1). NCBI lineage: Eukaryota > Metazoa > Chordata > Aves > Passeriformes > Eulacestoma > Eulacestoma nigropectus. Next base: position 142,267 of record VZTE01002321.1, read on the forward strand.
AAGATCTTGACTGAAGCTGTGTAATTCTGCTTTCATTCTTAGTTTAATCTAAATTGTCCAATTCTTTAGATGTTACACTGGCTTAAAATTGTTCAGGGCAAAATATACATAAAGTAATTCTGATTTTCAGAAAAAATATAGAGTGAGTACACTGAAACTGATAATCTCAGCCAATATTTTGGTTTTCCTTTTTCTTCATGAGGTAAGAGATATGTTTCTCCCAGTACCTTCTTAATATATTTTAGCTTTTTATTTGTCAATCCTTATCATTTTACTTGAGAGGTTTCATGGATTCAGGATAGCCGTAGATCCATCATTTTCCTAGTAGCACTGAATAGATTGTGTGTATCTGCTGCAAAAATGCTTTTTTCCCCCTATAAAACATCTCCTATGTAAGAATGATATTTCATTATTTTCACATAAAAATTCAACTTTTTTATTCTTATGTTCTTCTTAAATACAGATTCTGTTGTGTATATTTGGAGCTAGGATGACTTCTTTAAATTAGTTCCTTGTCAGCACCTGACTTGGTGCCAACAGCTACACCTCAACAATAGATTTTTAAGGTGTGTCTTCTGACTGGTGGTTCATAAACATTGGGTTGGACCTTGCAGCTAAACTTCTGCCATCTCCTCTGGAAACTGAATAGTTGTCCTTTAAGGGAATGCCTCATTATGAGGAGTGATCTGCTCCTCTGGAGTGCATTTGGCTTCTCTAAATTTCTCTATTTTGCAGAAACAAGAAATATTTAGGGATTATGTTCCAGCTGCTTTATTTTTTTCATTAAAGCATCCAGTGGGAGAGTATGGACTTTTATGCAAGATTGCTTTCACTGGAGATTACTACCATAGACAGATGGTTTTTCATTACCTGCTGTAATGGACTGCACATTTGCAGGAGCAGCAGTCACATATTCTATCCTGAAAATTAAGGGCCAATGCACCTCTAAGAAACCTGTTTTTCAGCCAGATGTTATCCCAGTCTGCGGCCAAGAGAACACAACTTGTAAATAGCTAAAGAATGTGCAATGGGTAAAATGGAATAGTATTGAGCTATTTTTAATTCACAGGTGCAAGCTCAAAATATCTATTTTAAGTTATTATTTCATTTGTCTGATTAATGCAGCTCATTGGTGTGACATAGGTAGTTTTCATCCCACCAGGGACCAGGAGAGGGATGATGAGTGTGACCTCCTCCTTAGTCATGCAGGCCAGAATTCCATGCTTGGCAACTCAATATGTACCTCACTGTAAATTGTGCTGATGGATCAGGAAATCAGGTTTGGACAAAATAAGATAGGATTCAGGGTGTTCTGGCTTTGTATCAATGCGATGTAATCCATCATCAGGAGCTGGAATTAGAAATTATCACTGTATGACTAGCAAAGGTGCTGGAAGTCAGCAACAAGTACTTCCAAAGTGAGTTTGGCATTGTTAGGCCGGTACACAGCTCATCAAAAAAGCCTGAAAGTAGAAAAAAAATTATATTTTATATTTGCATTCAAAAAGCAGATCTCCTGAAGTGAGAGAAAATTACAATTCAGATTATACTTGCAGTTAAAAAAAGCAAAAATCCCACAATGAATCACCTAATTCACTTTGGGATTTACTCAACAGTCAATTATATAGCATATTTTTCACTTAACACATTTGCATTTGTTTCTTCAACGAAAAATGTTGTGCTTTATCATGTGTTCAGTCTGGGCATCCCAACAAGAACTGGAGTAAGATTTGTGACATTTCAGTTCTGCTCCTGGCGTTTTTTACTGACCTGTGGTTGTCCTGGTTATTCCTACAGAGAAGAAACTTCAGAGCTTGGGAAACACATTATGACTTCACTTCTTCTCATAAATGTAGTGAAAAGGCAGGAGTGTGGACATGGAAAGTGAAAGGGGTGGTGCCAAATGGAGGTGAAGAAGTAAAATGAGAAATGTAAATAAATACCATGCTGGCTTTAGTTGTGGAAGGCTATGAAGGCTGCTAAAGCAGTGCAGGCCACTCATGAGTAAAAGGCTTTTGCTGCAGCCAGAACACCAAGGCCATCATTCACACAGAAAATTTCTAAGGACAGCTTAGTTTGATTGTGTAGATGCAAAACTGATAGATTAATCAGCTAAAAAGTGGCAGCTTGTGGAAATATTTGGCCATCATCTAAAGGAGGAAAATGAGGGCATAAAACTGGCAGTGCAAGGGTAATTCTCCATTCATTAAAGATAGTGTAATATAAAAGGTTTAAAAATTACTTCTGGTCATGAAGCCTGGTTCAGCATGATCCTCTAACTTTCTCATTAGCACTTTTTAAAAGTAAGACATGTCAGTCTGTTTCTTGCACTGCCGTTCAGTCTCTGTGCTTGTCTTCCTTTTTAGCCTTACTGTACTGGAAGCGATAATTTCCACTTGGATGGTTGTCCTCCTGCCATTTAATTGTAAGCCTGAAAATGTCAGTTCAAGGCATGTCCTTCTAAAATATCATGTCTTATCTCCACTTGCTGTGTATCTGCCTTTAAACAGATTTACTATGGAATTGCTGGGCCTGGATCTTCAGGCTGCCTCCCAACAGCTACTGCAATGCTTTAGTCCATCAGAAGTAAATGAAAGAAATTCATATTGGTGTATCAGATTATTTAAGTGAATATAAAATCAAGAAAATGGAAAGGGTGTTTTAAGGGCTCTTGCTCTCTGGGAAACACTTTGGGCTTTATACTGCTCTGTTTCTTCCCTTTCCACAGTTTTTATTATAACATCATCTGTTGCAAATATGACCTGCTTAGGTCAAAGTGAAAAACTAAATGTAAATGTCTCAAAATTAAATTAGAGGTTATTTTTTAGGATAATAGCATGGTCCACACAAGCTCTGCCATTCTATGCAGAACAAGGCAATGAGAGAAATCCCCTGCTATTTCTGAGATGACCTTTTAGTCCATCCGTGATTAGTAAATATTACAAAGGATTTATTTCTTTATTTCACATGTGTATCATGGCTTTTCAAGAATCTTCATCTTAGAATTAAATGAGGGAGTAGTACTAATAATTGAAGTGTTTGTTCAATAATCATTCAGGGTCAAGATACCTAACAGAGAGCTGCTTGATTAAGAGCTGCTTGTTATTATGCAATGCGGTCCTTGGGACAGAGCAAAATCAGGAATTTATTCAATACTTCCCATCACCAGGCCGATGTTTGCCTCCTGCCTCGAAAGCAGGACCTCGACACACATAAGGGCTACTTGGGGTGGCATAACCATGAACATCTGCATTTCCTCCTCCATTCTCTTAGGTCAGTTCAGGTCGTCTGCAGCGACCGTGTCCCCTCCCAGCATCTCCTGCAGTGCCAGCCTACTCACTGACGGGGGAGGGAGCGAGAGAAGGAGAAAGCTCTGGTGCTGTGTAAGCACTGCTCAGCAACAGCCAAAACACTCACGTGTTATCATCACTGTTTCACTCACAAATCCCAAACACAGCACCAGATAGGCTGCTGTGAACAAAATTAACTTCAGCCCAGCAAGAACCACTACAAAGAGTTATAAACAATGAGCTACACGGAAAAGCAGCTTCCCAGCAGTCTCTAAGATTTTTCTAGGCTATTTCGGCAATGTATTCCCGATGAGGCATACCTGTAGTTCTGCCTTGCAGATGGGTTGTCATCAACCCTTTTGGAACTATTCCTTAAGTAAGAGTCAACTTCCTGAGTGTCCTGCTGTTTGCTGGTACTCATCTCTTCATCACTAAATACCATCAAAAAGATGATATTGAACATTTTCCAGTTCTTTTCACATTTGAAGAGAATTTAGACTTTAATTGCTTTTTTAATTGTTCTGAGATACGAGGTATTTATTTATTTTGTGCAGATTAATAAGGAATAACACAGGCTTAGAACTGAAACACTGAAAAGAGATATATTGACAGAGTGTTTGAGTTTTAATTAATGAGAATCGTTTTGAATATTTGTGTCATCTTCTGGAAATAGCTCTTGAAAAAGCCTGACCTTAACTCAGACTACCTTTTTTCCTACCTTTTTTACCTTTCTTCCTGAGTTAGTGGAGTTTCTCTGAGGCAATCTTCTAGTACATTTTCTCTAGCGCTTTTTGGTATAAATAAAATTATTCTCTAACACAGCATTCAGTTGGACTGCAGATTTTAGTATTGCTTAGGTAATCTGAGCTTTGAGAATTTATTTCTGGACTAGAGTATATCTGCCTGGCATTGACATCTTCAAAAAGGTTGACTACTTGAAATTCAGTTTTGCCTGGGTGATCCTGCCACTTTCTAGAGAAAAGGGAAGTGTGACATTAACGATTTTTAACATTCTGTATTTATTATGAGATGATGCCTCAAGTATTCTATACTTCAACAAATTATCCTGAGGATGCATTTTGCTTTTGAATTCATGGGATGATGTTGAATTTTAATATTCATTCAGAAGTACTTGGTTCAATTTACAATGACAACCAAAAATAATGAATAATATATTTATATCATCCATTAATAACCATCCATCCATTTAAAAGTTTCATCCTAATGCGTTCTGGAAATCTGCAAATTAATTATGCAAAACCCTGAATGAATATAAAATTGAAATACTTAAGAATTCAAATGATGCAATTAAATGCTATTGCATGTAACTCAAAGTTATTTTCTTCTAATACTTACTCATCAATCTTAATTTCGGTACCACCATTTAGAAACAGAATCAGCTCTCGTATCTTGTCAAAATATTGGAAGTTTGAGTGAAGACTGTATTCTTTTTCCTTTGATTACATTATTTCCAGACATGCATTTAAAGTCTTCATTTAAATAAAAGTGGCCTTTTTAAAGACAGATTACAACACTTGTCAAAATAAGGAGGGTGAGGTCAGAGGGTGTCAATCCTTGTTCTTAAAAAAACCCAACAAATCCAGCCATGAGAACTGGTCTCAATCTGCAATCATAGCTACCTAAAAATCCTAATTAAACTCTGTAGTGCTGACAAATCAACACATAGCTAGTACTAATAAGTAAGATTTGCTTACCAGGCTGCCTGAGAAGTTCATATGTACATAAATATTTTTATTATTATCACAGTTAGTTACCTAACAATAGCCATTGAAGAATAGTTCTTGCAAAAAATAACTTACAGTGCAAAATAATGAATAAATAAGAGATCATGCAAACTCTATTCCAGTTAAAAACCAGCGCAATTGTGCAGAAAATCAAAGCTGTTGAGTGCGTACATTAAGTGTGCAGTGAAATCTTCGGGCAGGTTAATTGCTTTGAAAATGCAAAAAATTTTTGATTTGAGGGAAGAGCCAATTTTAAAAACCAATAGAGAGGGTAAATGGTCCTCAGGAAAAATACCTTGAAGTGTCAGGAAATCTTTGATTTGCTTATTTCTATTTGCTTCACTAATATTAATGTTTTTGTGTTAGGTCAATCATTTTGACCAAGGCCAAATTACTGTGTTTAGGTAGTTCTTTTTTAGGTACTATGAAACCTGAGAAATACAAAAGTCTTTAGGAATATTTTTTTATCAAAAGTTCCGCTTTTTCTGTGTATCACTTTAAATCAGCAATTAAGGGGAGTAAGACGGTCTTAAAATCTCTTCACAGTGTAGGCTGGAAGGCAGCTCAGGAAGCTAAGGAGTGCTACCTTACTAAATCACTGTTACTGTTGAACACATCGACCTGGAAATCAAGGTTTTGAGACAAAACCAAGAAAAACAGAAAATAAAAGTTCAGGTGAAGACAAACTTTAAGGTAGGCAAGGCTGAAATATTTTTGCTAGAAAAATTTGACAATACTGTGGTTTAAAGAATCTAGTTTAAACTCTAAGGAGAATGTTTCATCAAGGGTGAAATTATTGAAACAATCATTCTGAAAAACAACTTGAGAAGGATATCAATCTTATAGAAAATAGAGTTTTTTCTGCATTGTTTTCCTTCTCTTTTCATGAACAACAGTAAAATACATGTATTACAGTAGTAAATTATCAGATTTGGCTGGTTTAAAGCCAAATTTAATCTAATGAAAAATGCGAGGGGAAAAGCAATTAGAAAGTGAAGGATTTTTTTTTAATTAAGTGGTTTTCATCAAATTATGCTTATTTTGAGGTTATATTATCTGGTCATATTTTTTAGAGCAAAAACCATTAATTATTTTTCATATGTCCTTAAATAAAACCCATCCAAGTCTTTCCATACAAACACTGCTGCTTTTAAATTATGAGAACTTGAGTGTTACATGCAGTTTTGCGGTAATACATGTTTTTTGGAATGTGTGATTATATCCTTACATTGTTATATGTATCAGACAAAATCTAGCATTTGATCAAGGTGCTGGCTGTGATTTTTTTGATAGCTGTTACTGAAGTTTCTGTATGACATTATTTAGCCTGGAATTTTCATTGATTTGTTATGGGGGTTTTTTTTAATTCAGTCAAAAGAATGTGACTTTATTGTAATTCTCCTTTCATTTTGAAAGCTGAGCAATGAGTTGGGCAAGGTTTACAGAGTTGGGTTGTTGTTGATTAAAAAGGAGATGTTTTCTTTTTTCTCTTTCAAAGGGGAGTACTGAAATACTTGGGAACAGGAAGCCCTTTCCTAATATATGGATGTTGACCAAAGGTTGTAAAATAGCATTGGACTCTACCAGAAAGGTAATCGATGTCCCGGTTTCAATCCTACCCAAGTTCTGCAATCTCATCAGAAACTCAGGAATAAATATTTAGCTTCCTTCCCCTTATCCCCTGACACCAAGGTTTTCTGGATGCAAGGTGTTAGCCTTTGCATAAGTTTATTGATCTTTTAATGTAGGATCTAACTTGCTTCAGGGGCACTATAAATACAATATTGCAAAGGTCCTGCCATATCAATATTCATTTATTTTTATTGATTAGTTGCCACTTCTAAATTCTGGGTACTGAATTGATGGATGCTGAATAACTACTTCGATTAATGAAACTAAAATTGGCTTTAACATCCTACACTAACTACAGAAATTTTTTCTATTACGAAGCTAATTATTTCTTTTTTTACGATCTGCAATTACTTTCATAGTTTGACTTATCCTTGGCACCTCACTGGAAGCCACAGAGTAATGAAACAGAAACTGTTTATAAATGCTCATTATTTACAGTATCACACAAGAACATCCTTACTCTAAGTCCATATTTAAACACTGGAATTAGCAGGTGAATTCGAACAAAAGAGTGCATTTCAGAAGGTGAAGTTTTAGAAGATTAATTTGAGGTGCTGGAGTTTTTTGTGACTCTTTTGTCACATTCTGTATGTATCTTATTCATGCACATTGTTATTCGTTATCAGAGGAGATAGAGCTCATGGTAGGTGAATACATTGGTGAATATTTGTTCTGACACATGGTCAAGGTGTCGTAGTGATCTTTTCTTTCCTATTTCCTCTTTTGCACAAAAAGTTCCATCTTTATATATTTGACATTTGATTTTTATTGAACCATGTCTTTTGGAAAAGACATATTTTCCTTTCTTCTTTGGTAAATATAATGTGGGTCCATTTTTTTTTTCTGAGACTTCCCTACACACAAAAACCCTAGTGGAGATGAACATTGGTAGCCCTCTATAGATGGCCTAGAGCCTAAGCACCAACATTGTGAGAGTCACTAGGAATGTATGTAAGAAGCAACTCATCACAAGGAAAAATAAGAAGCTTTAAAGGCAGAGAACTCCCATAACTGTATGGCAAACTACTTTGTTAGACCTGCTTGGAAAATTTGACACACAGTGCTGACTTCCCTGTGTTGAGTACAATCAGTGCCAGGTGACCAGTGGAGACACAGCAGGAGATGAGGACTGCAGACTGTCAAGCACTTAGACTGTGAGGGTGTAAAAATGCAGGGATTCCTTCGTTTGGAGTCCCTCATCTGAGGCACTGAACTCGAGTTGTTATTTTTCTTATTGCACCATGATTAAATTATTTTAAGGGTTGTGATATCTGAGACTCTACTGTGGGAATCCTGGGGTCAAGCCAATTAGGAAACTTGGTCTGGCTGTGAATGTGGAATGCGTAGGTATGAAAGGGCCTCAGTCCCAGGTGTAAAAGTGACTCCAGGATGCCCAGACAGGCAAGTTTCCTTAACAACTGCAATTCAAAGCTCTCAAGGTTTTCATTTATTTTCACTTGAGAAACAGCCCTGGTAGGGTATCTTTATCCATTGCAGTATTTGTTTATGTCCTAGACTCATTTGAGTAACCTGAAACTTTGTGTTTTAATCATATTACAAAAATGCAGAGAGTCATTTTGAATGAGAATCCAGAAGCTTGGATGTGTGTTAATTTATCAGATGTGTTGGGCTGAAGTTCGGTCAGGTTTGTGATGAGGTATTATCATGAGAGATTGTTTTACACAAAGAAATAAAGCCATCACACCGAATCTTGATGGGTTTATTTAGATAGGAATCCTATAGGAGACATCAAAGAGTATGACTTGATTTTTGTATATGTGTATTTATAGTATTACTGTCCATTGTAATAAACATTCTTCCAGTGGGAAATAAACTTAGCTTTAAAGAAAAAAAAAAGGAAAATCTCATATTGTTCCTATCTATTTAGTTACATTTTTGTACTTACAATATTTAACTATCTTTTGTTATATTTTTTACAGTTTTATATACTTAATTTTTTTTGTATTTTCACTTACATGACAGTATGAATGAATGACACACATTTCACTCCCTGTGCAGAGCTAATGTTATGTCCAATTTATTCATTTCTAGACTTCCCTGTTAAACAGGAATACTGAATCCTGGGGTTTTTTCTTCTCAGTAAGTTGTTAGATTGTATTGCCATGCTGTATGGAATGCCTTCAACTTATCTATGTAAGTAGCACAGGCATGGGCTTGCAGTGAGTATGGAGGTTACGTTGTTTTCTTGATCTGAACACAAAGATGTGATGGCAAATACAGAGACTGCTATGGGAAACTGTCCTTAGGCAGAATTGAAGTAATAAAATGGAAGGACAAAGGCCCATTCTGCAGACTGATAATACGTGAATGTCAAAATTAAGGAGGGACCCAACAAGACCCAGGCATATGCACTGGATTAACAAATAGAAATGGTAAGCTTTGGTAGAACTTTGGAAACATTTTCTTTTCCAAACACCACCATTTCACTTTTGCCTAGATCAGTTTCCACCAGCTGCTCTTCCAGGAGGTGATTTTCCATGGCTGGTCAAATATCCATGGAGCAATACATGCTGAATCTGCTCCTGTTACATGACCAATATTGTGGTACAGCAAATGACACACGATCAAATGGAATTCTGTAATGCTGGCAGATAAAGCATATCCTATCTTACAGATTCTCTCCAAAGAGGAAATCTCCCAGACTCCCCCAATCAAGTTAAGCAACTTTACATCAGGTAAGGATATGGTCTTTTGACTTCTCAAGTATCTTAGTAATATGTATGTTTATGACATTTAGCTTACATCATTCATGCCTTAGTACATGGCGTGATGCGTTCTAGTGTAATGTGATTGATAGAGCCTGATTTGCACAGCTCCCAGTGACAAATTAGCTTGGGGAATGGGTGAAAGAAGATAATTTCTTTGATATTAGTGTCAATGACAAAGTTTTTTCTATAAGAGCAACTGGTTTAAAGAATTATCAAGAACTGAAGAGGATTTGCTGTTACACTAAATGTAGGTCAAGAGTTTGCAAGTTTTTAAAAATAATTAATATTGATAACAAAAAGTATTTACATGATAGTGTGTGTATAAGAGTAAGTTCTGCTTTTGGCATATAAATCCAATTCCAGCTTGCAGGTCTAACTCAGGCACAGGGGGTAGAAAGATGGAGCTGTTCTTGCAGCAGCTTTGTAAAACACAAATTCTCAACAGCTCCTGCTTCAAAGAGAGCATTCCTGGATCCCCTTCCCCCACATGAAAACAGTGTTGTTCTGGCAACCTGCCTATTAGAGAATAGGGCACTCTAATTCTTTCCCAGATACACACTCCCCTTTCAGCTGCCTTTTATTCCTAGATCTTGGCCTGTTTTCAGTAAGAAAACTCACCATTTCCTTCTAAATATCTGCCTGAATGTGTACCTCAAGAAAAAACAAACAAACAAACCCCAACCATAGACAGATTAATTAAACCTTTCTAAATTTTATCATCTTAATCTCTTTAGAGGAGTAAGTCCAGGAATTCATCACTGATACAGGATGTACAGACTTAAGCTTTTATTTTGAAGTCTGTAATTTGCCTATTGAATAACATAAGTATTTCATTATCTTATGCCAGAAATACCCCATTTATAAAGTACTGATATAGATGCTGCTTACTTTGCAAAATCCTTTCAGATCTATGGTTTGTATGAGAGGATTAGTCTGTATTTCTGTCTGCAAACCTACTTACGTTAATCAAAATCCCAATCATACCACCAGTAATTTTAAATTTTGGGTTTAATTCTTTCATTAAGGTCAGCTGTCTCTCAGTCTGCAGACAACACCACAGGCATTGATGTGTCTCAGAAGCTACTCCATCTCTTCCCAGCTGTAACTGCATGTTGTGGTGCTCCTTCTGCCTCCTGTTCCTGAGAAATCCTCCTTTCAATTCTAGTGAGTCAGACAACTGTTTCCAAAACAATCTTTGGATGATGGCTCTGTAAGCAGTTAAGTGAAAGGAGAAATCTGCTGTGCAAAGCTTCTTTGTGGCTTTTGCTGACTGGCTGAAAGTGAGGTCACAGTAAGCTCGGAGGTCTTGATATAAATGAAATTATTTAACCAGAAAATACATCTTCAGAAAGATGACTCTGCAAAATGCCACACTTATCAATCTCACATGCATACCTTTAATAGTTGTCATTAAAATGTGATTATTTATAAATGAAAATGTATATGGCTTCCAGATTTATGCAACTTAAGCATATTACTACTGTAATTTTAAATGAAAATGCAACAAGGTATTCTCAGCCAGCATCAAAATTAATGCATGAAAGCACATAATTTCAATTCCTAGGGTCATCACAACTTCACTGATATTGGGAAATCTCCCAGTGGCGCAGAGCCATAAAACAGTGGCAGCATTCTCTTGCTGCTACTGGAGCAAAGAGGGGTGGATGCTCAACCCTTTATGCAGGCCCACTGATTCCTTTTGGCTATGGATGCATTTACATGAGCAAAAGCAGTAGTCTCTTTTAGGAAGTTCAAGAGCCATAGATCATCAAATGTTGTTTATATTGGTTAATCTAACTGTTAAATAAAATTTAGATGATATTTGCAATTCCTGTGCCAGGAATCAGGTGTAGAAGTTCAAAAACTCTTGGATTTTAGCATATGGTGTTTTAAATCCAGTGAGGTGTGTGTAGGAAGGTGGATGCCTGTTCACAGACTTTTTTCAAAAGCAAAAATGACTAACTTATAAGACTGGAGATCAGAAGTCAAAATTTGCTTCTGTAATGGACCGTGAAGAGTAGCAATATTTTTGTGCAGGTCCGTAGAAACCAGTGCAGAAGAAATAAAAATGGCATCTTAGGTGTTTAAAAGTGAACAAAGCACTTCTGCTTTCCTGTTCATCGCTGGACAAGGACTAAGCTGTTTTGCTGCTCTTTTATCCAAGAGTAATAACTTGCACACTGATGCTGATTTTTTATTTGTCAATTACCAATGCCAAGCAAGAGCCTCCTTCTCTTTCCTTGCATGAAGTATATATTCCTTCACTGATCTGGTTTTCGTGATTTCTGCTTTTCCATTGAAGCTTGACCCTTTTAACCAGACCTGCATGGAATAATTTGCAGTAAAAAAGTGTGGATTTTTTCAAGTATCTACAAGTTTCTGACTTTTACCTATTGCGCTGAGCCATGTTTGTAAATGTAAAGCTGAATCATTAGCACATATTGCAATATTGTGAATTTTTGCTTGTTATTCAAAATTACTACTAATAAAGTCTTGTTCATGGATGACTAAGCAAAAAAATTAAAATGCGATTGAAAAAAGAATTTGGCCAAGGTAAGGAGCAAAGTCTTGCTGACCTATGCTTTAAAATAATGTTCTGAGTGGTGGCCTAAGGCAGATAGTTACACATGGAATGATGGGAGCAGACTACTAGAAATAATTATAAAAAATTGATGAGTTGATAACATAATGCTATAAAGCATCAGCTGCATCAGTAGCTTTTTAGAATACAGGAAACTTTGAAGTATTGACACAAAAACGCTTAGAATGGCTGGAAGAGATCCGACTCAAAAAAAGAGGGATATAAAGCTTAAAATAAGAGGCAGATTAACCTGCTGGTGAAGCTATCTTTTTAACTGAGCTGACTTTTATTCGACTGAATTCCTGTAAACCATCTAGTGCATAAAAATAAAGCAGAAGTGTGACTGAAACTACATTTTGTAGCATAACATCTTTTATTTCAATTTAAGTAAAGGACAATTTGAACAGTAGAAGTGGAATTTTTGAGAGGAGGGGTTTTTCTTTAATTTAAGTTTCAAGACTAGAATGTCAGTAGTGAACAGTTTGAGAAAAGCAAACATTTTCGAAGATATCTCTCGTGATTTTTTATTTCTCCTTGTAAAGAACAAACAAAACAGAATAATGTCACTTAGGTTGCTTTGAAGTGCTGTAGCAAGATTTTAACTGCACATGTTGATAACTGCATAGCAAAAGTACCTTCTTTTTTTAACTAGGAAGTGTGTGAGAGAAATAATTTGAAATTTTCATTTGCAAGATGATGTTCAAGGTAGTAATGGCTATGAGTTGTGCTAGTCTTTCTAAAATATTTCTTTGACAAGCCTTGTCCTAATCAGGAAAAAGAGTCACTAACATTAATTTCAATTCATGAAAATAAATTTAAAAGGCCATTATTACTTTAAACAAAGTTTATAGGTATTCACTTTCAACCTACCATTGCTCTTTTTCATTATTCCAGTAATAATAATTTTAGTAATAATAGATATTTTCTTCTCCATCTTCCTGTTTATCACTGTACACAAGGCACCATAGTTATGCTTCTTCGTTTATGGCCTTAACAGACACACAGGAAAGTTATGCAGTACCTTATTCTAAACAATACAGGAACCTGGCCAAAAAAAAAAAAAAATTAATTAACACTGGATACAACATCTGAGCGAAAATAACAGAGCTGTGGTTTTGGTAGGTAATGCAGATTGGTAGGTAAAACAGATTTAAGTGGTAAGTGATACTGATACCAACTGACAGAAGATAAGTTATCAAAATATGAAGTTTCTTCTCCTTTGCTGGCAAATTGTAGAATTCAAAAGAGCTTTTCTGGTACATCCATGCATGAAAACTTTATAGACCCAGTCTGTAGTGCGTTTGAACTTCTAATGAGACATCAGAGTTTCACGGTGTGGTGGAAACACACAGAACCTTGATCTTCTAAGTACTCCTAAGTTAATAAAATACCTATTTTTAGCAATATTCAGCAACATAGACAGAGGCTCTTGTTAGCTCTTGAGGAAGAGATATGTGTTGAGTCTTCATTGCCATAAATGCCAGAAAGCAGGTCCTGGGCCCTGGCATTGCTGTACTACATGGGGTCAGGGAGGAAGGACAACGTGCTTAAAATAGTTGATAACTATCTTTACCAATAACCGTCGCTTTAAAAATGCCAGCATATATTATTTTCACCTGGAAACCTCATTTCCAAGCAACAGAGGTTTAAAGAACCCCTCTATGGGCTGAAGCAGCTGTATAGATGCTATAGCTGTATGGCACCTTTTTGCTTGCCCCATCCCATTGCTGAAGTCTGGCGGAAACTCTCTAAAACTAGCTTGTGTTCCAGTCCAATAGACAACAAATATGAGACTGTATGTGGGAGAATTTTCTGCTGTTCTTGGGACAAAGACTTGTCGTTTCTCGGGAATGTGGCATTTATGCTGCTGTTTTATAGCTGTAAACTCTTTAAAGCCATTACTAGTCCTGAAGCTGGGTTTGAATGGATGACAACTAAGTGGCAATGCGAATTCCCCTATACTTGGAAACTGTTCATAATAAACAGTCCTAACTGATCTCTGAATGCAAAATATTGTGAGCCAACAAACTTGATAAATCCCGTAAGCAGACAGTACCCTGTTGGTTTAGATAGCTAACTGAAACAACTTTACTATTAAATTCCTTAATATGTAAAGCTTTTAGCTTGGAGACCGTCACAGCTGTGTTACAATGTTACAAATGTTACAAAAAAAGTACAAATTTTACTTTTATTTTCATTCACTTGTTTTCCAATGATGTAGTTACAAGGTTAAGAAACAAACCATCTTTACAATCTTACAATTGTTATGAAGATGTTACCATCTAAAAAAAAATTGTCTGCTCGGTGTTTTTTAGATGTAGTTAAGCTACAAGAGTCAGAGGGATGCCAACTTTTCATGGGCAGGAACAGAACAAAATAATTTAAAAAGCAGTATTTGTGTTTCACTTCATTAGCTTTCTCTTACTTACTGGTATTCAGGCTTGGCTCCTACTCATGCTTACCCAGATACCACCAACAAATAGTCCACCACACATTCCCCAGCCTTGTGAGCTCCAAGGAAACCACTGCAGGAATTTATCAATGAAATGAGCAGCATTTTGAAGGCTGTACACACCTGCACAAGGAACTGAGGTTTAGTTATTATCCCACCATTCTTACAGTCTCCTGTCTTGCCACAGATTCTTGCCTTTATTCTGGCTGTCAAAGCTGCAGAAAGAACGTTGGTTCCAAAGAGAAATTTGTGCCTGCTGGGTACTGGGCACCAGGCAGAGAATTCTGTCATTCCTGAGAGGTTAGACATCAGCACAGCAGAGGGATTGATCCCCTGGGGCTGGGTGTCAGTGTGATCCATTGATAAGGATATCAGCAGTCAAAATATAATCACAGTTGTATTGTTTTGGTAAAGTGGGAATCCAAATAATGAACATTTGAAAGGTGCTTTTCAGAGAAGGATTCTCTTTTACCTGAGTTTCCATCCAGAGATTTATAAGGTGTGGTGTTTGTTTTGGATTTGTTAATGTTCCCTTTTCTCTGACAATTAAGATGTACGAAATTAGTGATTGAAGTAGAACAATCAGTGTTATCTAAAGAGCTGGCCTACTCATATTTTTCTCGGAGCAAAAGAAAAGGGTGGTGAGGGAAATTAGGGAAAGAAGGCAATATTTTTGTTACCTGCAGTGTACATCAAAATTTTTGTTCATTTAAAGAAATAAGCTGTCACTGTAACTTCGGTGGGTATTGCCCAAAAGGAGGATGAAACTCGTGCATTTTTTCTTACACTTTGGGCATTATGAGTCTCTGTACTTTTGGCAGGGTATCACAGTACATTAGTTAAGTTCAGGTTACCTGGAATCGTTATATCACAAATGATCTAGCATGGGTCATAAATTCTGTAAATTTGAGGTTGCCTAAAATAGCAAAATGATCAGTCACTGTCATAACCTGATCTAGCCTGGGTAATCACAAAAAAGAGTTGTGACAGGAACTAAAAGAAAATATGGTTCATTTAATCTTTTATAAATTGATAAACCCTTGCAGCTTTAAAGGAATGACCCTTTTGAAGCAAAATAATCAAATCCATCTCTTGTCAGTTTGGGGAGATTTATAACTGTAAGCTGATGATTTTTTAGCAATACTGTCACTCTGCTTTTCAGATCAATGCCAATGAAATATTTTGTTTACGACTTAACCTCCAGTTCCCCCGGAATTTGTGAGTTTTAATACTAGAAGTAGTTATGTCTAACTCTATCGATCCACTGGTAAATTAAATGGCAAACAAAAGCAACCACATTATTTTGTCAAAATGTTCTCAATAGGAAGCAAAGTTCTTTATTAAAACAGGATATGTTGCACTGAAATGAAAAGAAAATTTCATTTCAAGAACCATCTTATAAAAAACAGAGAAAGACCTTCAGATAGCTAGATTTATTTGATGGGAATAGTACAAAGGTAATAAAACTATATATTGAAATTGTATATTGAATTTCTTTTCCCTGGAATAAAGACAAAGGACCCAAAAAAAGGTGTAAAACCTACCTAAAATGCACATATGATAAATTTGTTCCAACAATACATTTTCTTTTTTTTCTTCAAGTAGTTAATGAATAACTTTTCTATTTGAAATTATAGGTTTTATGTATTTTTATTTCATGCCAAATCCTCTATTGATCTCTGAAATACTGTGTATAAACACATATTGTGTATAGGCTATATATTCACAGTGAGATTACTGTGATACAAGAGCACAATGAACAATTGGATAAAGAGCTTCAGAAGAAAGGGAGGGGTGGTCTATTAAATAAGTAACAATCTTTAGGGGATATTTCCAGTTATGAGTAAATTAATATTTCAGCCACGTACCAGATCATGGAATCATTTACATTTGAAAAGACTTGTAAGATAATCAATTTAAGATTATCAAGTGTGTTGACCCTGCACCACCAAGCCCACCACTAAACCATGTCCCCAAGTGCCACATCTACGTGGCTTTTAAGTAACTCAGTAGGAGAGTAAACTCCTAGATAATGACAGCCGCATAAATGTTTATTCTTATGTGGCATGATAATTCTATAAAAGACCAAACAGTTAACAAAATAATAATAATTTTTTTAAAAATCTGAACCTGTATGTAATATTAAACCATGATTTTAAATTTTTTTTCTTGATCACACCAACTTGAAGTGCTTGCATGCGTATCAGCTTTTTAACAAATTTCCAGAGATTCAGATTTGTGCAGCTTACAAAAGCCAGTGGTTATAGAGTTCATCCATCTGTAAATATTTTCTTTAAGATGGTATTGGCTATTTAGGCTTGAGGCAACATGAGAAAATTGATATTTTTATGATGAAATTCTACCTGCTACAAATAGGACATCAGGATTCCTTTTAGAGGCAATCATCTACCTTTAAGAAGCTCCTATCTGTCTCTGAGGGCAAAATTATTGATGCAATAAATAAAAGTACCACAGCATAAATAACACCTTTGTAAATCGTACAGTTTAGAGTAATATAACCTTTAAGGGTACGTTTTTCAAAGCAATTTTTTGAGTTTCCTCACGTTCTTTGCTGTGACTGAAGCCCTGGGTGGAAGTGAGGCTACCTGTCCTTGCAGGATTAGATGGGCTGTGACTGAGGAGCTTTTCCCCACTGCTCCAGGTCTTTGTGCAGGTTGTGTGCTGACCCAGCGGCAAAGCCTTGCCTCCAGACCCTGGGAGCAGTGTTAGTGCTCTGTGAATTTTCAGCCATTCCATTACCTGGAAACATAGGATGAAAATGCTATGGTAAAGTTATTTAAATTAAAGCTATTCAGCATTTCAGCATTCTGGGAGCAGAATGTGAAATTCTTTGAGGACATATTTCTGAAGTCAGGGATACACCTCGTGGTGATCTGGTGGAAAAGCTATGTAGGTTTGGCAAGTTGTAAAGGCTCTGAAGTAAAATACGTGTCTGCATGGTAATACTTAGCGGTAATATTCTCCACATGCCAATACTCAGTAAGAGAGCAGTGTTCCACCGATCCAGAGAAATGGCAGATTAAATTTCCCAATTTATTGCACAAGTGTTTGTGGGACTTACTCTGCAATATCAGTGTGTAGTAATTACAGGAGTCTCTCCTGAAATCTTACCCATTCACAGACTTTGTGAATGTTATCTTCATATTTATCAACCACTTATACTAATTAAGAGCAAAAGCCAAGCATAATATGATTCAAAACAAGAAAACTATTTGTTTACTCTCTCAATATGACATGTTACAGAAACATTTATGCAGAGACTTCGAATTTCAGGAGTAGGTATAGCTTACTGGTTTATTCTCTTTTGCTTCTCAATGTTACTTCCTGTTGACACACAGAAACTCTGTTCTATTGAGCATGGGAACAAGAACGTGACTTGGAAACTTGCAGCTCTACCCAGACCTATGATAGGATGATATGAAAATTTGTTCTTGATGTTCCCATGGATCTCATTGATGTGATAAATAAAGCCAATCGAAGGAACAGGATTACTGTTTCACAGCAAATTTAGATTTTTACTAATTTCTGTTTTGGTCTAGATCTGCTTAAAGTTGCCATTTCAAATTTTCCTATTAACTAAGAGAAGGTAGAATTCTGTTTCCAAAACATGTAATGAAGCAGCCCCTGCTGCTTCATTGGCATTCTTGTCAGAGGTGCTGCTGCTATTGGCGGAGGAGCTGACAAGAATACCAATGTCACTGAGCAGGCAGATTGTTCCCAAAATCTATAATTCTGGGCAGTTTATCCCAAAATGACCACGTTCTAATCCACACTCCTTCATTTGAAGCCACAATCTTGAAAGTCTATGAACTTTTTTTCTTTCTTCTGTTTTGGAACAAGGGAACTGTACTTTGAGAAACACCAGCATCCAGATGGATTGACTGGATAGAATATATTGTACTGTCCTACTGTCACAGAGCTCAAATTTCTACCACTAACAAGTGTTAATGCCCTTCAGAGTTTCAGCAAGACCTTTTGCAACTCTTTCTAACATCGACAGATTTTATTAGTGTCACTGATGGAGTGAGTTGCCTCTGCCTAGAGCTCCCATGGCTTCTGAACTCTAAGATACAAATTTTCTTTCATTATAATGCAAAATATACAAGCACTGCTTAGAGAATCTGGAGATTTTTGTATCAGAACATGCAAATTTTAATTTCTTTTCCCTTTCTGCAGTGAAGCCTTTGTCTCCAGTGAGAGAAAGGGCAAAGGTGTTCCAGAGTGGCACCTGAAAATAGCCAGCAGCCTGTTAGTGTTGTTTGCTCATATCCAAGCTCCAGCTCTGCCCAAGCTTACAGAGGCTGCCTCAGCTGGCCATATATTTCTACTGGGTTGTCTGGGTCTGATGAGCCATTACCTCCAGGACAGATGATAGACACTCTTTAGTAACGCTCATCAACTGTGGAGAGCAGCTGAAAGGAGCTGCAAGAAAATGCCAAGATAGAAATAATGACACAAACACAGCTACACCAGGGGAAAATTCAGAGTAAATGTTCTGAAAGTCCCGTAAAATATTTTACCAATGACCCTGTGTGGCTGAGCTAAGGTTTATTTGGCTTTCTTCACTCACTGTAAATATTCATCTTCTCCAGTATTCTGTAGATTGTGATTGCTCATGCTCATTACTGGCATGTATCTGTCTGCTGAATTAGATTTCAGAGATAAACCGAAGACCTGTAAGGAAAAAAATCGTTCACTCACTTCTGTGATCAATATAATCTCCCTACCTCTTTAACAGAAACAAAGTTAGCGCTGTATAAGTGTAGGTAGAATCTTTTTTAAGAAGATGCATGCTACCAAAATAAGATTAAAATTGACATTTTGACTATAGGTCCTTCTAGCTGAGGAACAGATTATCAAAATACTTTTAATTATGAAAATTGCATAGGTGTCTTATACCACGAAAAATAATATTTTACAGAGGGTTGGGCTGTGTCTATTCAACAGGAGAGTTCACACAGATTAATCTGCCCATTGGGATGCCAGTCCGCCACATTGATTCTTCCGAAGTTCTGATATGTTTAGTACTGAATCTGACTTATCATCACAGTTCTCTAAGTCAAGTGGGATTTATACCCTTATAACAGCTCCACTTGTTTTTCTTTCTCCTTTATTTAATTAAATAAGAGTAAGTGAAATTGCATTTTCTATCTTTGCTGTGCAGACCCACAGAGTAAGTATAAAGCTGTCTTTGATGCACTATGACCTCATGATTTTAATCTAGCCAGATAAATTGAGCAACTATATGTTTTATGACAGTCACGGTCTGGGCTACAGGAGTTGCTTGAGAAGCATAAATTAGCCATATGCCCGGGTATTTCATTAACAAACATCTTACTCTGGATGTGGATCTTGCTGAATCTGGCATCTCAGCTGTAACAACAACGTTTGAGTTGTTCTGTTATGCTTAGATGTGCATTTTTATTTTCAGCAGCCAGTTATTGAACCTTTGACAAATAAACCAGGTAAAGGAGCAGCTAAGTATGTTAAGAACCAGCTCCTCTCTGCTATAAATTGGTCTGAGTTTGCTGATTTCAGAGAGGAAGTTCCTGCCATCCCTGTCCGTATGAAAATCCATGCACAATGACACGCAAATATCCCTGTCAACTTAGATCACACTATGAGACCTTGTGTTCTGCTCTGTATGGTAGCTGCCAGTTGAAAATACTTGTGTACAGACAGGACTTAAAAGAGCTGCATAGCACTCTGATGTGCTCAGATAATGTTCTATGATTTAGGAACACTATCAGAGACAATTCAGAGCAGCAGTGTATTTGTATTTTCCAGACTTCACTATGGTGGGACTCGAGAAAATATCTCTCTGTTAGCTAAATGCTAACCTGCTGTTCTTGTGCCACTGATACTGATACAGACATAGATACACATATTTTATCCTTAAACTCAAGACTGGAATTTTCAAAAATAAAGCTACATCATCTAAAAATAAATAGGGTGCTCCATAGCTCAGCATCCATCTGTTTAAATCAGAGATGCAGAAGTTTATAGCAGGAAATAGTTATGTGGAATTTTTAAAAGGGCAGTTTTATAACCAATAATTAACACTTGAAGTTATGTAAACTGAAATAAGGAACATGCTATAATTTTAAGGAGTAAAAGCTAATTGCCTATTAAGGGCATGGGAGCAAGACGAAATTTCTTCACTACTAGCATCACAGTTTGCTTGGAGGTAGATGATGAGCTTCTATTAAGGAAATCATCATCCTCCTTTCTTTATGCCCTGTGTAGACCTTAACAGTGGATCACAGGACTTAGCAGGGACATTTATAGCACCTCAAGATAGATAGAAGGAAAGGTGTAGCAAGTATTGTAGACAACACAGAATAATCCATCACTTGAATAAGTGAGCAGCCTATTCTTCCTTCCTATTCTCTTCAATAAGGACTTGACAAACAAGAAATGATACTATATGGTACCTGAACTTTAAAAAGTGTACTGGAAGTATTCGTGGAGTGATTGAGCTTTGGTTTGTGCTGGTTCCTGCTGTGTCTAATGCTCTGCATGTTACGGTACTGTTCCCTTGATATCAGCCCTTGCCAAGAGGACAATCAGTTATGAGAAGCACCAGTTGTCTGACATACATTAGAAGAAGCATGTTTTCCTCTAGAACTCAAAAGACAGCAAGGCATAAATTAATGTTTTAGAAGTTATATAGTGTACTAACATGGCAACTTTCAGGTAGACAGATATTCTCAAGCTACGTTAGAATTATTAGTAAATCAATCCTTTAATGAATTATTGAAATTAACTCTCACTTTAATGGGGGTCCTGGAAAACTAAGTTTGATTTCAAAGTTTATTCATCTCCAGTAAATATTTCTCAAGACGTTGTGTCTGAGATAGGAATCAATAAATTAATTTGCAATGCTGATATATTACAACAACTTGGCTTTAAGAAAAGAACATGTAAATATTTCCTTATGTAAGTATGCACACACTCACCTGAGTTTATTTTCAGTGTTACTCATGCAGAAAAATCTCTTACCAGCATTCAGTGCTTGTTAACAGTTGTGGTTTTCTGAGAAATCAATACTTATTCCAGCACAAGTGGCTGGATTTGGAATGGGATAAGTTCATTTCTTGAAATCAGAATATAAAATCAGTTAGTTGCCAAACAGTATTTGCTGCTTAATGGAATCTCTGTTTCTGCTTTCTAGTGTGCTAAATTTTTAGATCTGAATTTTCATTTTGATAAATTTTCTTTGAATCCTTACTGAGGTTTATCCTCCAGTTAATGTGCTGTGTCATGAACCTAAGCACATACATGCTCGGTTTCTTTTGCTTATTTTTCAAGTAATGGGAAAAAAGCCTAAGTAATATTCAGCCGAAAAATGTCTTTCTAATCTAATCTTGCTTATTCTGTTCTAATTTTATCTTGCTTATTCTGATAAAATTCCAAAAATCACAACTCAGTTGCATATCAAGATATTCTCAAAATTACTGAAGAAGCTACTAATAGTTTGGAGATATTTTCAAATCCTTTTATTTCCACCATTTACAGAGAATGATTTTATAAGAATAAGCATGTTTCCACAATTTCTGAACCTGATACAATGAAACATATACTAGAGTTGTTGATCTGTTTTTGTGGATGAGTAGAAATTATCAAAATATTTTTAAATATCTTTCACATCCAGTGATGATCCATGTTCATTACATTAGCTGGGTAGTTAGCTGGAAGAAAATAGCCAATTTTGTATTAATTTGTGAACAAGCAACGTTAGCAGTTGCAAATGATGCTAATGATGCAAATGCAAAAAATGCTCGTTAGAAAATCAAAATCGCTGACAGTATACCAATATTGTATTTTGGAATATTCCTAATGCAGCTTTATTGGTGTCTTGAAAATTATGTAGCAAAGATTAATCCTCTTTCAACTGTAATAACAGACTAACCATTTGAAATATCTGCCATTTCCCCGAATAATTTCTTACATGCTGTGGAAGACCTTTGGGTGAATTTAAAAGGGAAAAACCAAACCTGTTTGGTTTTATGTCACTCTCATTTAATTAACCTGAGCAACTGTTTAATTTTTTACTGTAGATGTTATTGTGTCACTTTACAGAAGTGCATGCATTTTATAGATACAGAAATGTTTTAAGAAATCTGTTCTTTCATGTTATGCTGGAATTGTTTTTATGTTCTCCATTTGTCTTATGTTTTATATCTGAAAGGCCAGGATGAGCAGTTGAGAAGCTTATTCTGTATGAACTTGCATTTTAGTGGCAGGTAAACCAGGATCTGTTTGTTGAGATGCTATTTAAATAATTAATATTGTGTGAGACTGAGGGCCTTACAAGATCTTGTAGCCAAAAAGTGACTTTCAAAAAAGATTCCTAAAATGTAATCTTGCAGAAATCTGACAGAGTCTTGGAAATCAGAATATTATTTGCAGATGGTTTTAGGTCTTCATTGCTTTCTGGACAGTTCTTCAGTCTTCAGATGGTATTCTCAGCAGAAAAAGAGGAATTCTTTCTTTCTTTCAAGGACTGGTACAGATTTTTGAAGCTCTTGATTTTCCTTCCAGTTTGAGCAGCTCTGATACTCTGTAGTTCAGTATCAGTATCAGACAACCAGTAGCTCAGTCTGAGTAGAATTCCCTCCAAATCACAGGTTACTTAGGTGAGGTGAAGTGTTCCAAGAACTTTGATGAGGCCTTTCCTTGGATATTTCCAGGTTTTGAGCCAAGAAACCATTTTCCTAATGCCTGTGGTATGTTATCCTCCCCAGAATAGTCAATGAGACATTGAAGAATATTAATATGCATACACGGTAGGGAGCTGCAGTTTATGAAATCACTAATTAAACTGTGTAGCAGTTTTCTTCCATACCTTGTCTTTTCCTTACCAGCCTTAGAAGTACAAAACCAGAGGCTGCTGGGCTGATATCAAAGTAGGTACAAATTCAGCCAGGCTTCGGACTCCTGGAGTAAAGATTCAAGTAATGGATTTGTGTTTCATTAGTAGTTTGTCTTCATAACTAGGTTTCTTCAGACTGAATTTTATACTGAAAATAAGGTTTAAGTCAACAATAAGTTTGTCAGTGTTGCTTTGAGAAAGATTGATTCATTCATTCCTTTGCTCCTATCATGACTGAAATGAGTTATTTCCCTTAAAATGATGGGTGTGTGATAACTCTAGTGGGCAATGCCAGGTAGTTCCATTCTGGCTTCTCATTGGGAAAAGCAGAAATAAAAGAAAGGAAGAAAAAAAATAAACTTCAGTCTGTACTTCATTTTGGTTTCTGAGCACAGGGAAAAACCCATTCAAAATTTATTTTTCTCTTTTTTCTTCTTCATTTTAGGTTCTGAAGGAAATGTTCACCTTTTTAGCCAGCAGGTGGGCAATAAATATTCCTTTAGAGTAGGGGAGGCAGTATAATGGGTCTGTAACAGCAGTTGTTTCCATCTGTTGCGTTTTCCTTATTTTGCATTGTAATTTTCCTGCAGTATGGAGTTGCTGTACTTCATTCCCTTTCTGACCAGACTCCTTTGTTCTGGATAACATCCTGGATAGGAGGACAAATACAGCTCGTGATGGAGAGAAAATACTGTCTTGTGCTTCCTTTTTGAGCCCTGATAGCAATTTCTGGAAATTTAGTAATTTCTTTAATACCAGTTTTTAACAGCTAAGCTTGCAAACACACTAGAGGAAAAAAAGTAAAATTCAGTGTTGTAGTATTGAATGTTAAGAAAACCAAATCGAGAATATGGAGTCTTACCAAACTAATAAAGTGATTTTTATTGACCTCTGTAGTGATTTTTATTGACCTTCATTTTCTATACACAGAGTTAGATCCTTAGCAGAAACAAGAAGTTCCTGTGGTTTACCAGAAATACCCAATGTTGTTCTAATATTCCTCTGAAACTCACTGAAGACAGCAAAGACACAAAAGGGCTTAGGGTATTGCTGAGGTGATTAAACTGAAGTTTTCCCTTTATTCTTGAAGTTCCCAAGCGAATACTTCTTACAAATTTCTGTGTCACGTGAGCAGTGCTGACAGACTTGATGTACTAAATCTGACATATCGAGTTATTTACTTGGGAATTTGTTATAAGGAAAAGTAAAATCATGGGAAACTAATCAGTAATATTTTCTGGGAGAACTATGATTTCTGGGATTCACAGGAGAATTGTGATTTTAAATTCTTATCTGTTGGAAGTTGCCCCTCCTTAGTGTATTGTCATTCACCTTGACACTTTTTCAGA
Organism: Eulacestoma nigropectus; assembly: GCA_013397775.1. Classification (NCBI taxonomy): domain Eukaryota; kingdom Metazoa; phylum Chordata; class Aves; order Passeriformes; genus Eulacestoma; species Eulacestoma nigropectus. The sequence goes on from VZTE01002321.1 coordinate 166,941, forward strand.
TGGGTTCTTATTACTGGGAAACGCTGATCAGGATGGCCTTAGGTCCTAAAATCCCAAAATGGCAAGTAGTACTTTAAAGTAATTTTACTTGTAGAAATATGGAAGTGGAAACCTTCCTGTATCACATAGATTAGGGGTAACAGTGCCAAATAACTCTACGGCCCTTCAAAGTTCATTCTGTGGGCCTTCCTTTCAATGAAAAGGAATTTTACTGTATCCTCGGTAAAGCTGCCCAAAAATTATTTCGATGCAGGTGTAAGTAAATACTGTTAATGCTTTAATCCTCTAACAGAACTCAACTTCGATAATCTGCAGAGGGAGAGCACCATAGGGAAAAAAGCAGATTTGAGTTATGACTGGAAATGTAAGCTTTGAAATAAGAGATTGTTAGAAAGTACACTGCACTTCAAGAGTAATGCACTCAGTGCTAGGAAGCTGGCAGCTGAGATTTCAATGAAATATGAGGAGATAATATCAAACAGTATGATCTCTATATACTCTTACAGGCCAAGCACAAATAAAAAACTACTCTCTGTTATGACAGTGTGAAATATAAAATGTAAAGCTGAATACAATATTCTGGCAAGTAAACAGTCAGAGGACACAATCTTACCTGAAGTGACTGTATCAGAAGGTTCATGTGTTTGAAGGGATCAAAGTTCTCCAGGTCTTTGTTCTCCTGTCCTTTCCTACCTTGCCAAAAGCTAACAGAGAAAAGAGCTACAGCAAGTAACATTAAAAAGTATTTAAATAGCTCTGTACTTAAGTAGGTCCGTGTTAATAACTGAGAATGACAGAAATACTTGAAAGAGAAATATTCAGGGTGCCAGATACCTCCTATTTGACCATTCAACTTTTTGCTTCACACTACCTAAAAAGTGGAGTTCGAGAACTGCAAGTTTCTCTTTAAATCATGCTCCAGATGTGCTCTGTAGTTCTCCAGTAACTCAAGGAGAGGTAAACAAAACTCTTATTCCCCAATCTGCAGATAAGTTTGGCAAGTGACTGATGAGGTCTGCTTGCTGACAGTGTGATTATTAGAGGTCAGAGCAGGGACAGCGTGCACTGATAATTATTCACATACAACGTTGCATGGGTAATTGGTTGGGTTACACTCTCTGTCAAGGCAAATGTTCAAACTGCTTGAATAGTAGGGAATATTCTCATGGATATATTTTTTTCTCCTTAAGGGTCTCATTCAAAACCAGTGACTCATGAATTTCAGTAGGTTTGGTATTAAGATCTGGAAAGTGCAGGGTGCCTGAGTTTATCTTTCTTTATTTGGAAGGAGTGCAGAGTACACTATAAATGTTTTATCTCAGATAAAGCCTTCACCTTAGGGGCACTATGTTGTCTCCACCATGGCCTTGTTTGTTTATACTACTCCTACACATTTCCAAATGTATTACATGTGCTAATTTGCTTATTATTTCACAGATGAAGCACTGTCTTCTCTATTAGGATTGCCATTTGCAGAGAATTACTGTTCTCAGTGTTTTTCTCTTCTATTTCCTTAGGTGCCACACTGACCTGCCATGTTGCACCTAGACCACAGACACGTCACAAAGGTGAATAAATAGATTGAAAAGACTCCTGGAAAGACTTCTGGTTTAGCTCCTGTAAGTTTTCAGTAAGAGTGGCGGGAGAGGGGAAACTGTAAGGATGACAAGACTATTAACTATTTATAAGCATTCAAGTCACAAATCATTCTCTCTGTGCACGGCATACTAGAGAACAGTGTTTTGTTTTCCTCGGAACATCAAAATCCAAATGCAAGTATAGAAAAGGAAAGTATTTTAATTCTTTTTGCTTGCCTCAACTGAAAGTTTATAGTTCTTGATAGTCTAAGCATTTTTACAGTTCAGAATTGATCACTAATATTACGAGATTCAGATTTGCCCTCTGACGTTCTGAGAAATTGGACTGTATAGTAGCATGGTGCAGATCCTCAAACCATGTCAGTATAAAGAAGTGACAGATACTACCTCTTCCCTCTCTCTAAAGCTAAACATCTCATGGCAAGCACTGTGTGAAACAGAGAATTGAGAACTTTGCCTGTGTTAGTCTGATAGATGTTTGTATCTAATGGCAGCTGCTTAAGTGCCTTGGCTATGTAAACACTTGGTGTATGTAAGTAAAAATGGATCCAGATCTGATCCCCTGTTCTTTTGGATATACTTTTCATGTGTTTGCCGTTTTAATGGCTCAGTTCTTGTACAGAATTTTTTTAAGAAACAGTTTTTCCTTTTTTTTCTTCCTGGCAAGAAATATTCTTAAATTAGACCCATTAAAAATCTGTTGTATTGCAGAGAGTGCACATACCAGACTTCTTTTCCCTCACTAATGTGAAGCGGGAGAAACAGAAGTTTCACTATATTAATGGATTGTGGGGAATATACTCAACTACCCCCCAGCTTACAAAGCAAAAGGTAACAGCATACGAAACTATAATAAAAGGGATCTAGCTGCAGGAGGCTGTAATAAAATGCTGGAAAATGAAATCTAGCTGCATATCACCATGATAAGTAATTCCTAACTGAATTCACTGATCAAAACTCTGCTGTCCTGTGTAAGACAAACAAGTTATTGAAACCTGCCCTGAAGGCTTCGTGATGATGATGCATTGGTGGGATAGTCACACTCAGTAGTAGGGACCTGGCAAAGTGTGAGACTTCGATGTATCAGAACTACGCTTGTGTTGGAAATGCTGGGATCTGCCAACATTTCCCTCCAAATTTCACATATTGAATCCTTCTGTTAAAAATGAAAAGCTCTTTACTGGCAAGCCAGTACTATCTTAATTTCAATTATTCTTTTTAAAAAATTTATCCAAAAGTTGAGACAACTTTGACATACTTATCTGTTTCACAGTGTACAGTTAGTTGCATGCATTGAAAGATGCAAGATTATCATTGGTACTATGACTCATGGTGTGAAAATACATTCTAAGTGAAAGAAATTAATAAATCCGTGCTGTATTATGGTCCAAACATTTTTATCTTTTTAAATTTTTCTTTGAGAAAACCCAGACTTAAAACAAGGAAAAGTTTTAGCTGGACAAAAGGAATAATTTCCAGGATGACTCCCTTTATGGAAGACATCCTAATTAAGTGTTGCACATTATTTGAGTGATGAGACAAAGAATTGTACGGAATGTAAACAAAAAGTATTTTAAAGCATACAGTTATTTCACAGCAGTTGAAGTATTATCTACTTTGTTTTCTTTTTCCAAATGCAAAGGGAAAATTGGCATGCTGCATCCCAGTAATTCTTGTCATGAAGGTAATTATTACACAGGCAGTGTAGCAATAGTCACTGTTTGAGCAATTCCTGGCCAATTTATCAATATCAGAGTCTTAACACTTTGATTAAAATCAGATGTATATGTCAAGTGGGACCTTAATTTCCTTGCTTGATGATAATAGGTATTTGCCAGAATGGCTCTATATAAGATTTTCCTTTTTGGCAAGTTGAAAATGTGTCATATCGAGGCACTAAGCCAGAGACTTTGAATCAGCTGGCAGAATGACAAAAAAGCAGAATTATATTTAAAGGAAAGAAGTAAAGTTTCTCTTGGATGAAAGATCAAAATGATTTCTGGCAAAAGAAATACCTATTGCCAAGGAGATATAAAGGCCGATCTCTGCGCACAGCTACCAACACGTCTGTCAATAGTTGCTAGTAACAACTTCTTCTGCTGTGGAGTCATATATGTCTCTGTGGCCCTTGTCCTTCTCATTAAAACAACCTCAATTCTCTAATAATTTGCATGAGAGTGACCATTCCTGCTTCTTTTCTGAAATATTCCATTCGTGCATAAACAGGAGTAAACTCTTAATTAATAACCTTTCTGTAGTCCATGTGCCTTATCTATTTTCACTTGTATTTAATTTCAGCTTCCTGAGGGAGAAAATTGAGTCCTTTCTCAAAGCATATGTAAAAATGATATTATATTCTGGTAAACTTCCTTACTGTCAGGTGACCCTGCTTATCCTCATTTATCAGGAGATAAAGAAATAGTGTAAAGAAAATACTTTCTGCAATTGTAAGAGGTTATACAAAAATCTTCTCTGATCAACCATATAAGTCACTTCAGAAGTCAGAGCCTCAGTAAGGGAGTACCTGACTTGAAAATGAGAAAACCCTTAAGAATTTAGACTGAAATTAATTACTGTACTGGTCCAAGCTTACTGAGGTGGCACACAATATGTATTGGCTTGTAATAATCCACTGGAATGTCAAGTATGAAATAGCACAGGAGAATGGTTAGGTTAGGAAAATAATAATGAAAATGAAAAAATAGCTGTTCCAAGGCCAGTCATATCTAAAACTCTGAAGAGGATTGGTTTATGAATGTAGGTAATACAATAATGCAGACACACACACAATGGGTCTCACCAAACTCTCTTTGGGTTCTCCATTCTCCTATTCCCAGCTTCCAGCTCCCAAGTCATACTGCTTTGAGTAGCACTTGAGTTTACATTTTGAAAGGTAATGGACATGCAATTTTGTGGCTTGCCAGTCATTCCTTGGTCTTGGTTCAAATCTGAGAGAGTAGGGAGGGTGGTGGGAAAGCAATGATCATCCACTTGCTTGTAGCTGCTACCTTGTAACCTGAAATGAGACACAACTTATGGCCATCAAAGAATGCGTTTATCAGGCACAGCACAGACAAGCTATGTCCTGCCCTCTAAACACAGATATGGGCCTTTATATTATTTTTTGAAAGCAACACTAATATCAACATAACAGAAAGCAAAGTAATATTGCTGAAAAATAACACACTAATTTCAAAAGACAAGATATCTTCAGAGTACAGATCTTGACGTTCAAGGAGAAAAAGAAAAGAGTTTGCACACTGGTGAAGATTTTGATTACAACCAGCAAGTGCAATAAACATGCCTCAGAAGAAGTTTTTGTCTTGATATATGCAGTTAATCCACTTCCTCACCTCTGTTTTCTGGTCACAGTGTTTCCCAATTAGATTTCTATTTCAGTACAGTTTCTATAGCAAGGAACTTGCATGAAAGAGAAGGAGTGGGAGATTTTCAAAGTACCCTTGCTAATTAGGTGTCCAGCACTCATTGATTTTGAATAGGAGCTTCGTCCCTCAGAACTCCTTACGCCTTTGAAAAATTCTCCTGTAATCTCTCCCCGTTCTCTTTGTACAGCCTCTAGCCTTCAAAGACTTCAAGACCACGGAAGAGACAGTGCATGATGCCTAGGCTGCATTACCCTTCCTGTCAGAACTGCTATTTACAACTGAAAGGTTTCAAAAGGACAGCCTATATGTTGTTGACAGAAAGGAACTTCAGGGTTATGAATATTTTGCACATTAACTCCTTACCTGCCACAGTGCATACTTTGGTGTAACTTTAAACATAGGGTTTCGGTAGATCTGTGTGGGTTCAATATGTTTGTCAATACATTAAGCACCACTGCTTAATTCTCAGGGATAAATCATGTTAAGAAACATCAAGTCAGAATCACAGATTTAAATGATTCTGCTGTTTTCTAGGACTATGACTCATTTGTAAGGCCAGGTAAGCTGGGAATTAGTTATTTCATGTACCATGCTCAAGTGTTAAAGATTAAATGTCATATGTTTAAAAAACACGAGGTATGTATTACGTCCCTTTTAAAAATCTATTTCACTAGCCAGTAGTCAGCAACTGTTTCCCTATGATTCTAAATATTCTCCTAGTCCTTCTGGAAATCTGCTCAAAAAACATAATAAAAAGTAATGAGTCTTTTCAGAAAGCTTTTTCAGGAAAGGATTTTGTTTATTTTAATAGCTAAAGGGATATACAGCACACAGTGAATGTTTGCTGGCACACACCATTGATGCAGCAAAGCAAAATTTGTTCGCCTCTGACTCTTAACTGAGGGGGACTTCTTGACTTATGGGATAGGGAGAGGAAAAGAGAGGATTCTGTTTCACAGATATCACTAGTAAGAGGTACACACCTCTAATCCTGTATATCTTAATAAAGGCACAGCTTGCAATAAAATGCAAATTATGAGTCTAAGTGCAATTCCACACCACTGGAAATGACACAGGAATGCTTCTCATTTTGCACAGGTGAAGTTCCTCTAAAATACAGAAAGCAAGAAAGACTGCACTCTTAGTTTGGCTCTAAAAACAGGTAGGAATTCTTATTAATGCCTGGGTGAACGCCTTGCTGAACAAAACGTAATCACAGAGTACATCATGTGCAATCAAATTAGAAAGGACGTTGTTCTCCTATCTGTTCACTCATCTATGGTGAAATAATTGCTTCTTCAGGATGAAATGTTAATAATGGCCCTTTAGATTCTGAATGCAACTAAAATGTTACATTCAAAGTAAGCCCCTTCATTTACAGCATTCTGTTAATTCAGCTGCTTGCAACAACTCAAATTGAAGTTCCTGGTTTTATGTCACAAGGACCTCCTAAACCATATGTGATGATGATATTTCATCTCAGAAAGTTAGCTGCAGCTTTGGTGCTTCCAATTTTAGTCAGAACAAGGAAAAATAAAGCTAATAAAAACATTTCCATGGTTTCGTCTCATCTCAATCTGCATCTTAAATGTCTGCATTGATGTAAAAAATGACAGCAAGAACTCCAAACAAAAAAGCCCCCAAATCCTCATACTATTATTGTCCACAGATGCAGTAACTGGAATGTACCAGGCCTATCTCAAGTGTGAACTCATCTATTAAGAGGTAGGTAAAACTCCATAAAAATCTCTTAACAGCACAGTGACAAACATTCATCAAGACTCTGATTATTTCTACAAGTGTTCAATGCACAAATTTATCCTGTAATGATCTACCAATAAGAATTACTGTACCATTTCTGTTCAAATTCTTGAAAAAAGAACCTGAAAGTAAGGGTGTGACATTAAAAGATTTAAAATTAACGATGCTCATTCATCCAAATCATAAGAACAAAGCTAAATTTGGGATATTGAAAAGTATTTTTGCTGTACTTCAGTTATTTCAGCATTTAAACAAGTTTCCAACATTACTCAGAGGCAAATAAATATATTTTTTGAAATAGTTTTATGGAAAACTGTATGTTTAATGATCTGGATTATGCAATAAATATAGCCTTTTATCAGAACACAATCAAATCATTAGTGCTGCAGAAATTTTGCTGGAATTGTTAGATGTTAACTTACCTTTTTATTAAATCAATGGTAAGAATGGAAAGCTATTTTAAATCACTCATCTCCTGGCTCACTGGCAGTCACAATGTGTTTTATTTGATCTTAAAGCTAGTAGTGAGGTTTTGAAGAAATTTCTGTTAATAGAAATGAAAAAAATACTGTCTGATTTTTAATTGATGATAGTTCTTGAAATTTTAAGTACATACTACTTCTTCACCATGGTTATTGCTTAGCTATACCTGTATTTTCTGAGCTTTAAAAGACATAAAAAATTAAAGACTTACCTATGCTCCTAGGCTTTTTTAGATAAATGGTTTTAACAGATTTTTTTTGTATTTATAATTCACATGAGCTTCTTAAGAAATAATGAAAAGATGTGGCACTGCCACCTGTGTGACCGAGACAGTAATTTTTGCCACAATTTTCCAGCTATCTTGCAATGTCTGTTCTGAAATAATGTATGCACAATTGCCTGAGGCCTATGCAGGAAGTCTGAATTTGTCTTTTGTTCTAAGTTTTCCAAAATAAATGGAATGAAAGCTCGGTGTTTGCTGACATTACAGCCATAAACAGAACATGGTGTCCCAGGCCAGAGTTCAGGGAAGGGTAGAAAAACAAAGAGCCTTTTTCAAGGATTTTTTTTAGCACATTTTCAGGTTTGCTTACATCAAAGATTGCCCCCAAGCCTACAGGAAGGTATTTCATTACTTGCTTGTAACATTCTATGGTTTTTAGAAAATATTGCCTTTATGTTTGATCTAACGTCAGGGAAAGTATCATTTCCGTTTCTGGTTCTGCATCACTTGATCTTCCTGAGGTGAGGAAATTGAAAGCACCTTTGCAGTTATTGTAGGCAAATTATGCATATTTCTTCTAGGAACACTACTGCTGAATTAATTTGGTTAAAAGCAAGCTGAGGTTTAATCTCACCTAACCATAACTATTACAAAGAATACAATATAATTTTCTAGATCTACACTTAGAGTTTCTGTCCCTTTTGACATCAGAGGGGACCTTGGAGAGTTCTGTCTTTAATTTCTGCTCTAAGTATTCAACATAGTAAATCTTAACTAGTTCTGTATCTTGTCAGTGACTTTTGATAATAAATATCTTTTTTTCTAAAATGTAGTCCAAGCAAAAAATGATGACTGAAAAATTACCTCTAGGTTTGTGGGTACAATTGTAAGTTGTTTGTTTTCAAATTTTTATTTTTTGCTTACTTGAAGTGATTATTGATGCATCTGAAAAGTAGCACATTCTGTTTACTAAATTCACTGTAAGGAAAACATTTACATGTTTTATACAGACCTAAGTCACTGGCATAGAACAACAAAGGTACCACAAGTGAATACATTTCACTTAATTGCAGGAGATGTGTGATTCTTCAAGGGGAAAAATTCAAATAGGTAACACTTTAAATGCAGGGAACTTTTGTTTCTTTGAATTATTAAATTAATAATAAGCTTAACATAAAAAAACTCCAAACTTTTATTATTCTGGTGACTAGAGGATACTGATTTGTCTCATTTATTTCGAACAAGAAACAATTTAAAGTGTGATAGCTTTGAGTTTGCTCAATCTGTTTTCTTAAGAATTCTTCATAACCCAGAGTGGGGGTTGAGGATAAGAAAGGTAGGAGGTGAAGATGGTAGAGCAGTATCACCAATTCAATTTAATCTTAAATTCTAAAAGGCTTTTCAAAATCAAATCAAATATAGAGGGAAAAATTAGCATAAGAATCACCAGCAATAAAAATAAAGAGAAAGAATAAAGTAATTGCTTTCACTAAAGTTTAAAGCAAAGCAATAACAGAGAAAATACTGCAGCTTAGAAAATGATTTGCCATTGTGATGATTCATTTCTAGCCTATAATAGGTGTTATTTCCCTGCTTTGCAGTAATGCATTCATTACATGCCCAATTTAGAGCAAAGTTAGCCACGGAATTCTTTATAAATATACAACAGTCACTCTTCAGCTCATCTTCAATGCCACATCAGCATGACAGCCCAGACGGTAACAGTGTAGCACGACAAGAAAATGTGCAAAATCCTTGTCTAATACTGCCTTATTAGCTGAAAGAATAGGCAAAAATGACAGGAGTTCGTTGTATAATTCATTAGTCCAGATTCCAGTCCCTTTGGAATCAGCATTAAAATGCTTGTTGTTTGGAATGAGTGCAGTGTCAGAAGCGTATGTTTTTCAAATGTGTGCCCTGGATAATGATTAACGTTGTACTAGAAACACTAATCTGGTGGAAGTCTTTGTGGTTCTGGTGCGTGTCACAGGCTGCGAGTCCAAACATGTCCTGTCAGACAGGAATAATTGGTAAGACCATTCTGATCTAATAATACTTCTACACACTCTTTGTGTCATATACAAGGTGGGCAAAGCTGCATCCATTTAGGTCAATGGAATAACATTGCAGAAAGGTGGGCTTGGCTGTAATTAAACCCATCGGCAATCTACCACCATAAATTCTTACCCATCTAGTGGTTACTGTTGGTACATTAATTCTCAGAAGAGGAAAGATATACTGGTTTCCTGAAGGTACAGTCCTGAAGAAAGAACCTTATTAACTAATGTAGGTAACTAACTTTCTCATTCTTAAAGTCTAGGAATTTCCAGAGTATTCTATAATAAACAGACAGCAAGGAGTTTTCAAAGACATCTCTTTCTTGCTCTGCTGACTGCCTATGAAATTCTCACATTTATTTTCATTGAACCATTCTTTAGGGACCTTAAATTTTAGGTGAAATCTGGGTACATTTGTAAACATATCCAAAACACCACATTTTTTCAGGTGAGTGGGTTATGGTAACTCATTTCCAAGAAATTGTTAAGGGAAACATTTGAAATGAAACTTTTGTTTCAGGAAGCTTTAAAAGCACCTGGGTTATTACAGGTTATCAATTGTGTATTGTATAGCTACTGACCTGTAAATATGAGGAAAGCAGTATGTCTGTTAACAGGTTAAAAAAAAAAGCGCTATAAAATATGTCACTCAAAATAATAGTCAAAAAAATATTTAGATTCTGCCGCTCCTAATGTGCCTTTGCTTAATGTTATAAAATGCTTCCTTACAGCACTCTCAGTTCCTAAGGGTTGTCTATTGGAACAATAAGATGAAGAAACAGTCTATCTGTCTGGAAATGCCACTGTCAAAATAGACATATTTTCAACTCTGGGATGTAGCAGTGATGAAAACATAACAGTGCTGAAGTCACTAGCAGATTTGTCCCTGGGTTTGGTAGGTCTGAGGTTTCATCTCAGAGCTTCTCATTTTAATGATTTTACATATTCACTGTCTACCCTAAAAGGGCATATCAAGAATTACAAACGTTTAGTTATTCTGATGCACAGACCAGGGGAACAGGCCAGGCCATCTGGCATCCGAAAAAATATTATGATTACTGGAGACTTGTTTCCAAAATATGGCTTGCTGAATTGGTATTTTCATTTCAGCAAAAACAAACAGGTTAAGAGCTTCCTCTTTGAAGTTTATTTTATTTCTGCACAATACGACAGATGGAAGCACTATTCACCCCACTCATCACTAAGCAGGAAGATTGAGCCTTATTTTGAGAAGTCTACCAGCTGAAGTTTACAGCTTCATCAGGAACATATTCTAACTTCTGGTATCATTTCTTGAACAAGTTACAGCTTTGTGCATTGTGTTTTGTCTGGGAAACGTTCCAAGTTTCAGAGACCTGCTCTCCACTAGTTCAGAGTGGATGTCGTTTGAAAAGTAAAATGTCTTTCTAATAAGGGGCTGCAAAGTCATAGCAAATAAACGCAGTCAACAGTGCGCAAAATGACACATCTGTGGCCAAGCACACCTTTGTGGGAAGGCACTGGCTCTTAATTAGTTGCCTAGGAATCTCTGCTGCTACTTGACAAGGTCTTCTTGCTGCAGGTTGGCTACAAAATGGAATTGTTTTAATCTCATTTTTTGAAATAAAAAAAAATAGAGATGCTATTAACCCAACCATCTGAAAAAAAAAGCCATGGATTCAGCTGCCACCATGTTGGGTTCCTGACTCTTAGACATCAGTATAAAATGAAATCAAATAATTGAACACAAAGGGCAGCGGCTTTAGGTGCAACTTGGGTTCCACTTCATTTGTAAGTCCTATGTGTTAAAGACAATAATTCATTTTTTTCTCAGCAGTCAACAAATTCACGTAAATTGTATCTGTATCATCCATATTTCTAAATGGTTAAAGAGCATTGGACAAGCTATTAACTCTTCATATTCTTCTCAGCATTGGACAGCAAATTACATTCTAATGGGCACACTATGGAAAGAGTAAACAGGATGTATTTCTGGACTTTATGCCTAGATTCAAGACATTGAGGGAGGTGGTAATAATAATATTTTGCTGTATAGCTGTAGAATATGTAAATGTACAGAGAAAGAACAACAAAGAATTGAAGCAAACAGAAATAATAATGCCACATTCTGATAGGTGACAGTATTGGGTATACAGTTAGAACAGCCATTTTTCTAAGGTGTGTAGAAATGCTGAAGCTACTAATTTAAGAGTTTCAGCTATAAAAGTTGGATAGAGTAATATTATGAAACAAAAAAAATAGGCTAGCTATTGAAATTGTCATTATAGCTATATATATTTGGCTGTAGAGTGCTATTTCCAGAAAAGGTACAATCTCTGCACTCAAGTCAATGAAAACTTTTAAAATATGAAGCCCTGTAGCAACCAAACCAGAAAAAGTAGTGCAGCTCTAGGCAAGCCAACAAATATCACTGAGCTTTATTACTCTGAGAATTGAGGAATGAAGAAAGTTGCACCATGAGCTTTGTGAGCTTTTGAGAGAATATTCAAAAATTCGGTTGAATTTTCTGGAACTGAGCTTGGTAGGAGGAGTACAGTGGAACTGAATTGTTAAGAACCTTCTCTCTGTTACAGGCCATGCTTTGCTGGCTAAAAATATCACCCAGGCAGAAAAGAATGAAGGCACTGGAAAATCTCTGCCGCCTTCCGCCTCTGAAGTCATTACTCGTATAAATGCTCAGGGGAGAAGAGGGTACTGTAAGACACATTGATATAGAAGACAAGTATTTTACGACAAATTCACTTCAGAGATTACAGGAGTCTGTGTTAGGAAAATAAGGGAATGCAAAAAGATTTTACCATGGCAGTCCTTTAAAACACTCTTCCATGCTGCAGCCTGGCTGAGTGCTCAGGACTGTCCTTGGTGCATTCAAGTAGTAGAAGGACTTCTGTGCTGTAGGACATCTGTGGTTTTGTCATTATTGATCAGTGGGGCACAGAATTCCAGGTTATTGTAATTTCATTTCCCCAGCCCTAGACTGTGCAAATCAGTAATCTTTAAACACATTTACAAAGGGCTATAAATGTAATTAATAAGCAATTCTACTCTGCAGTGTAGGTGGAAAAGCCCACACCTTAGGTCAAAGATGCCCAATATAATTTTCAATCTTGTCTAACCCATTGAGACTTCCAGATTTATGTTTCCTTAAGGCAAAATTTGAGAAATTGAAGAAGTATTTTTGCTTAGAACGGCTTAAATAAGAAGGTGGTGTCTGTACTCAGCTTCTGCAGCAATCTATGTGTTGTGGTCATACCAAATCCTACTGATATTAATTTAGATGGCAAGGAATAATACAATGAAGAGTTAATTTTGTCAGTCCAATCGATAAGGATAACATGATCCCACTTCAAAAGAAATGATTTCTCCAATGAGTACCTAATTTACATGTAAACAACGGTTATTGTTAATTAATTAAATGTCACATGATTGTTCAAAGTGCACTTACTGATACTTGTGATGTAGTTAAGTCATAAACAACACATTCAAGAAAGAATAATTTCAGACACATTTGCTTGGACTTGCTGCTACTGGAATATCTCTGCAATTGCATTTGCTTCCTGGAAATGGGACATATGTGGGTAGCTCCTTTTCTGGCTGTAGTACCAGCATAGTAGCAGGGCTGTTCTCCTTTATGACTAAGAAGGGAATCTGCTGTGTGTGTTTTAAGTTATTATTGTATCTCCTGATTTAGAAACGAGATCTGTAACCCAGACTGGATATCTTATCACTTCATTGTTCTGGTAAACCAGAAGCAACTGTTGACAAAAGGCATTCCTGTATTCTCAACAGTACAGTTGATTTCTTCTCCTCAGGCTCACTTTGTGGCTAGAAAATTTTATAGTGACAGCTGTATATCTTATTTTTGTTTGGTTTGTTTTCTGATGTTGATCTTTACTGATTCTTCCCTGCAGTGTATCCTTGAATTTGAATGAATAGATAGTTTATTGTGGAGGAAGAGGAAGAATGTATGCAGAGGACAGAGAGGAGGGGAATTGGAAGGCTTTGTGGCCTTTAGATTCTGTCATAGCAAATCAATTTCTAATCAGAGACTTTATTTATTATCCTGGCATCACCTGTCATACTGATGAGGATAATGATTTAAGTCCTTTAAATTAAAAATAGGCTCCTTTTAGCTCCGTGGCTTTTCAGGATGTCTTTCATTTTTCTTTGACAACTTAACACTGGTTTTCATTTTAACTCAGGAAATAGTTCATAAAACAAAAGTAGACAAATTCTGCCAGTGACCATGACTTTTAAAAGCTTTAATGATGCAATTTTTGTAGAAGGATGGAACATTTTCTAAATGTTTTGTGTGTAAAGTAGCTATTAATCAAAAATTTCAATTTGTAACAACCAACCAAAAAAACCTGAATTAACCTCTTTTCTTAAGAAGGAGCTGTCTGTAATGATGGAAATTAGAGATATTTTATCAAAATTGAATGCTCTCACTCACAGAGCTGAAACTCTGGGTAATGCACGACATGATGTGAAACCCAGCTGTAAATCCTTATTTTCATATTCTGTTACAAACTTAATGGATAAGGATGTTATGGTTGACCTTTCAGGAAAAGCAAACCATGATGTTTTCTTTAGGAGCATATATTATGTCCCCACTGGATTCCTTATTTATCTGGTATGAAGAAATCATATGCATGATTTCTGTTGAAGAACATGCGTAACTGTGTATATTTCTGCCTGGGCTGAGGTTGTGGGGATCACCTTGTTGTGACGTATTTTTCCATGCAGAAAGAGAAAAAATACGGTATTATATTTTTTAATGTAGGAATGCAAGTTTTCCATATCTTGAGGTTATCTCAAACATTATTTGGATTAAATGAAACATTATTAGGATTAAAATCGGATTAAACGTTAGGATTCCCACTTTGAGGTAATTGGCCTGTGTTGATCTGAGGGTTAGGGACCATAGCATTTTCAAACCTTTCTCTGAGGTTTCTCACCCTTAACTCTGTGTCACTCATATAAATCTATCATTTTTGGAATTACTATTTGTCATTTGAAACTATGTGCACTTAGAAGGAAACACCCACATTGAACATTGTAACAAAACCTAAATACAAGCAAACTGGTGACGATCCTTGAAAGGAAACAGTAATTAAGTTTTTAATTATTTATTATTACTTCTATAATCATTTCATGTCTGAACAGTAGCTTATGATAAAAAAATCTCTATCACCTAGAGCTGTGAGGCAAAGGCTTTCCATTAGTCATCATACCCTGCATAATGAGCAGCATTGCTAATGAGACACAACACACTTCAAAGTTATTCCATCAGCAGTCTGAATAATGAGATTTTACACAAAAATGTAAATACTGAGCATGCAACAAAAGCAGTAAGTTGGATTATAGCTTTTTCTTTCAAGCCACCTTGAATGGATAGATTGAAAGGAATTTAATTACATTTTATAAGTAACATAGTGTTCCACAGACTCCCAAGAAAACAGAACAGGCCAGGGCACTTAGTGCTTTAGAAGAATATGAATTTAAATAATAGACATAACTGCTAAGAATAAGCTTTATTAGAAGCTGTAACCTTGCATTTAAATTTTTGTGGGAAACATCTACAAAATATTTCTTATAATAAATCAGAAGAATATTATCACCATACTTGACAAACATGTCAGACTTAGAGATCAGCCTCTAGCATACATTGATGAAAATTACATTAGAGTATATATAATATAATATAATATAATAAGTACTAGAATAGAATGTAATGTAATATATGTAGTATAATATGATATAATATATTATAATATAATACAATATAACATCATATAACATAACATAACGTAACATAACATAACATAACACAATAGGCATCAAGCCTGTCAGAATTCAAGGAGCATCAAACAAAAAACTCAGTCATTCTGCATAACTTTAGGTAGTCCTGTGAGGAGTACAGGGTTGGACTTGATCCTGATGTGCCCCTTACAGCCTGAGATATTCTATGTTAACACAGTATTACATAATGTAACAGCAACCTGAGAAAGGATGATGTGTGACTGAGAGTTGAGCATGATTTTTTCACGCATACAATCATACGGTTTTTAATCCTACTGCTTGAGAGAAGTAAAATTAGAGGACAGTGTTTTAGTTTTATTTAAAATGCCATGAAAATCAGTATCAGAACTGTTAAAACTAATGGCAGCTTCATGGTAGGTATAACTGAAAAATAAAAATTTTTACTGATTGAAACCAAGAACACTTGGAATTTGACTTTGGATGTTTTGGAAGGTCTATGTTGCAGGAGCATGCTTTTTTCAGAATAATTCCTATACGTTTATAGGAAATAAAAAAATTCTTTGATGTAAAATTCTGCAAATGTTCAGATGGAGCTTTATAAATCAATCAGTAGATTATGATTATTAGTAGCAGCAAACTCAATTTTATAGCAGTGTGCTCCCTTTATAATCATGTCAGCAGGGAAAAGCTTTACTGCTGGCCATCTGCCGTTCAGGCAGGCTGCACTAACCTTTCACCTGCGTGAAAGAATGAAGGTGTTCTTTAGAAAAAGACACCAGAGTTGTATTTAAAATTATCACTTAAAGCTGAAAAAATTGTCAAAATCTGAACCAGCAATGGATACCGTATAACTTAGAATTGCTGAGTTATGTTGCATTTAAGAGAAATCCATTATAAGGGTCTGAATCTCTTACAAAATCTATTATCCATTATGGAACAAAGAAAGAAAGAAAGAAACAAACAAAAAACTCCAAACAAAACAAAAACTTTGTCTGAAAAATAGACTAATTTCTAGTGAATACTTTTTACATTGCTGATTTCACTAAATCTATTTTTAAAATGTAAACCACTAATTATGTCTGGTTATCAAATCAGATTTAGAGGGTGAGAGCTGAAGCTCAGTGTATTCAGACTTTAAATGCAAACCACGAAATTTTTTCTGTCCCCAGTTCAGTGAGAAGCAACTCAACCAAAATCAATAAATAAATTTCAGTTGTAAGAGTCTTGTACAGAAGAGACCGGGATTAGGATTTCC
This sequence comes from Eulacestoma nigropectus, assembly GCA_013397775.1. Lineage (NCBI taxonomy): Eukaryota > Metazoa > Chordata > Aves > Passeriformes > Eulacestoma > Eulacestoma nigropectus. Next base: position 183,467 of record VZTE01002321.1, read on the forward strand.
AAGTTTATCTGTTAAAAAGGGATTACTACAAAGGGCAGAAAACTTACTGAGCTTCAGAAACTTTTTGCTACTTATAGATATCTGATGGTTTAAATACCAATCCTCACAAAATTCATTACTTCTACTGACCAAATGTATTTTTAGCTCAGAAGCACATATTCTCTTACTATGAGGTAGGTAGCTGTAAACTGGACCAAGCCTTAAAACAATGGCCCTATCATTTTTAATTGTTCAGTAATAATATTAATCATGATTAACTCATTTATTATTAATTTGTTTGTCATAAAATGCTTGTATAGATCCTTGAAACTAATTAGCTTGACCTTGATTTTGAAGGGTAATCCATGACTGTCTAGTGTTAAAGCTTGACTTGGGGCAGAAGGCAGGCTGGGAGCAGATTCCTGAGCACCAAGTTCAGCCTTTCAAGATTTCCTTCCCACTCTTTGACAATAACTTTGTAGGATAAATGCAACATTGACCCAGTTTGCTGATTGTGAATGAATAATGAGACTCTATGTTCAAAAGGAAGAAGTTTTGTGGTTCTTCTGTACCTGTAGATCTCCTCAATTTCTGTAATGTTTGATGTAGTTAAAACTTCTCCACTCTTCTGGGAGTAATAATGCTTGTGCATCAGCACAGGAATGTTTAATTAAGAGTGTCTGGGATACAAGCACATGCCTTAACAGCAAGTTTAAACCTAAAAAAATAAAGTGTATTTAACATATATTTCTTCAAAAGGGGCCATACCACACCAAGAGGGAGAGAAAAATAATTCCCTGAATAGATAGTGATTTCATTTGTCCTATATGCAGGACATCATGACTTCAATAAGATCATAAAAATTTCTGTCTAAGCTCTACAGTAAGTGAGAAAAAGATTGTGCATATTACTTCCTTTGCTGTGCCTTCCTTCTAATATTCTAATATATCTGTCTCTTACTAAGAGACAGAGTTTGAAAATGATGTTATTAAACTCTAAAAATGGTCTGCAAGTCATTGATCCCCTAATACACATTTTTCTTCAGGGAGCCCTGCCACAGGGATTTGCAGAGCCAATCTGTGTGCACAAAATACTTTAACACAGGTATTGACTCCCAGGTGCTCTTAATGAAACTTTGAACTCCGTCATACCTGAGCTTTTGTTAAATTCAGCATAACAGGGAGGAGGTGAGTCAGTGGTGAAAACACCAATCTCAGGTGCCACTATCCTACAGTCAGCCACTCACACTCCTGACATGTTCATTTGAAGTAAATATTTCTGGAGGGACAGAGATATGGTGAGTTTATCATTCTTTACTATTAATGCAGTTCTAAAACGCCTTTTTTTACCTGCAGATTATTTTACAGTCTATGATAAAACCACTATGTACATTTTAGAATTGCAAGTTATACAATTTATTTTCTTCCTGGGAATGCACCTCTGTACCATCTATATACTGCTAAGCTGGATCTCATGCATTTTGTAAAGCTCATTTTTCCAGGGTCACTTTATGGCTCAGAATTTAGTAATAATGTGCTTTTACTTTTAAACCTTCTTTGGATTCCTGAGCTACTTCTTAATTTGATGAAGTGCTTTCTTTCACTTTCTAATTCAGAATCAACAACTTACTGACACCTTCATACTTGAAAGAGTTTGGGGTGTTTCTAGTTTTGATTTAATCTCAGACAGGAACGTCTGTATTCATGGTAAGAGTTTAAGAGAAAGTAAAAGATTCCATCTCAGCTGTGAGAGATCTGCCCAGATATTTCTCACAACTTGTAGTCATCTCTGAGCCCCCAAAAGCAGATATTCTGATCGTTTTAGCAGCCAGGGAATGGAATAATCTAAACCATCCCAACTCCGTTAATGTGACCATTTCAGGTATGGAAAAATTGAGATGTGGAAACACATGATCTATAAGGCCCTTAATTTAAACATTTTGAGGCATTTTTACTCACCTTCTTAATCACACATCAACAACTACATAAAATCACTAAGGCTAGTTTTTAGCAACCAGCATTCTAACAGAAGTCTGGCTTATGATTTCTTTTGTTCTGTCTTTTTTTTCAAGAAATAGCAATGATTTTGCTAAACTGGGATTTTAATGCAGAAGCCAGTGACCCATCCTACACTGACAGATAGAGATGGATACTTTAAATACAATAGTGTGATTGCTAGAATTTGACACAAAGTAGATAAGGCATTTTATCTTTTCCATACACTAGATTATGCATTCTCCTTACTTTGGCACTTCTGATACATTTTCTGACAATCAATTTTGTCTCATGTAAATGGTTCTCTGGAGGATTTCATAACTAGAGGCAGTAGAAATAAAAAATAAAGCCTACCATTAGGACAAAAATATTTTCCATTGTTAGTACAAAAAATAATCAAAATATGCACATGGCCAGGCAAACTACTGTTTGAGTTTGTCCAGAAAAATATCATGCTGTTTTGTCAAAAGTAGGACTTGTATCTCACGAAATCGGGCAAGATGAGCAGTCCAAGCTCTAGAGAGCCAATAGAACACTCCTGTTCTTAACCAGAGTCTTAGGCTGAGAGCTATATACACTTTAAAATTAAGAAGCAGTGGAAGTGAAGATCATTTGCTTACAAATATAGATGCATCTCAGACCCATTTGAAAGCCAGACATTCCCCTTCTGCCAAGAGACAGGAAAGAATTTTGAGTGCAGTTGAAACTGTTAAAGCACAACAGCAATTAATCCTCTTCATTCATTACCGAGTTATGGCTGGAAATAATAATTGCACTGAAACCAATGACCACACAATGAATAGACAGCATTCCACAAGTAATGACTGTTCAGGTATATTCCTGATTGCTTTTGGTCTGCAGAGGATAGAACTGAATAAAGTCGTTTCTAGCCTTCTCTCATTACCCAGGTAGGGCAGCTTGTATTGAATCACACCAGAGGTTCACATACCTTATCATTGTTGTGCAAACTCAAGTTACACTGATGCAACTGATAAAATTTACTCACCACCTTCCAAGAAAGAGGGATATAAGAGATCCATGGTAGAAGGTACCTTCGTTCTACATAAGATTTAGAAGAATGCAGGGGGAAAAAATTACTTGACATTATATAGGGCTCACAGTGTTGCAAGGCTCATTATATTTTCTCAAAATCCAGGTTATATTTCTTGGCATCTCCACAGACTTAATCAGTGTACAGATTCTGACTCTGTTCTGTTCATTTGCACTGCAGCCCAGATTTTTTCCTGTCACCACATGTACCATTGCTTTCCTGCTTTACACCTTCCCTCCTGTAGAAACTTCTCATTTCCATTTGGCACTTCTGTTCCCTGCCTTGCTTCAGAAAACCTTCATCTTTCCTCTTACTGTTGCAAACTGCTACAATTCTTTAGCTGCTTTCAGGTGATTCTGACCACTATAAAGCTTCAACCCACCTACAGGCCCCAGACTAGATCTCTTCTTGTGCCCCAGTGTATAAGCCTGAACTGAAACCAGCTACTGTGAGGCTTGGCTTCAGCACTGGCACCATGACTCCAATATAAAAATCCATGTTATCAGACCCTGTCAACATTTCCTCAGATTTGGGTGCTCTGATTTCCCTTTTCATCTGATTTTTCATTTCTAAGGTAATGCATTTTCCTAGTTAGAAACTAGCTGAGCTTTCCCTGATTCTTGTTAAAATACCACAAAAGGGTGCAAGTCTATTATGTGCTTCCAAGAAAATTTAAATTTATATGCAAGAAAAATATAAAAAAATCCCTGTTTCTTTTTTTTCTAAGATGATGAGTTAATACTATTAATGGTTTTCCTGTTTCTGCTGCTGTGCTTCCCCCTTCTGTGCAAATACCTGCAGAGTTGCTGCTGTTATATAAAGAATACATAGCAGTAGTTTATTGTCTTCTTCCAAATTAAATATTCTGAACATTTTTTTTCCCGATGTTCTTTTCTCCTTTCCTGAACACCTTTGTTGACTATTATTGTAGGCAACATAAACCTGGTTGAAAAGAAATCATCTTTACAGAAACAAGAAGACTGAAGCCAGACAGAAATTACTGCGAAGAATAAATGCTAGACTGATGTTTGCAAAAGAATAAATGCTGTTTTCAAAATTTTTGGAAGGTGTACAAGTAAAACTCTGCTGTAATCTATTTCCAGAAATCTACTGCATTGTGTTAGTCACTCCTTTCATGAATTTCTGTGGCCAGGCAGATACTAACATTGTCAAAAGATGTTCAAACATAATTATTACTTCAAATATCAATGGATATTTTCCCAGCAAATGGATTTTAGAAAATTTGAGATGTTAAAAATATATGAACACTGAACTCAGTAACATGCATCTAGATTTTGAGTTTTAGTAAGAAACATGCTATAAATCAAGAGACATTATAATTACTAGTGGATATTCTTTACATCTCAAGAGCTGGCTGAGGAAACTGAAAATGTGGATTCTTTGCTTACAGTAGAGGTTGGAATTATTCCTTGCCGTGGCACTGGTATGAAGTTTGTTTTAAAGCATAAAAGATCTTCTTAAGATTCCTGAAAAATGGTATTAAAATTTATTGTTAGATATTGCTGATTGTGATTGAAAACCACTTCATTAAATTACAGTAGAGAGAGATGAAGGACATCTTGCAGCAATGAAAACGGTGGCAAATTTAATTAAAACATTAAATTATTGTTGGAATAAAGGTCATAATCATAAAATGTAATTGAAGGAAGTACATTAGCGTGTACCCTAAGGTATCCTTTCCATTTCAAAATATATATTACATATTTGACATTTAAAGAGGAAAGAGGTACATTTTATCTGGATGGATGAACGGCGATGGGGAGAACTGTTATACATAATACGGTTTAAGAGCCCAATTTTTCAAAAAATCATTTGCTCCTTGCATAGGTGCAACACGCTATTTTTGTGTCTCTGACTGGGGAAATTCACCTTATTTATTGAGCACCATGGACCTGCACAGAGCAGAGGACATCGTATCATATACTAAGGCTTTATCTCTGTGGAAAAAGTGTAACTTTTCCCACAGCTTTCAGAGAGTATCCTGGTTTAACTTTGGTTATGTTTATGCCATTTATCACTCCATTTTCTCTCCCTTGCAGCAGGTTAGGGAGCAAACACTGCATAGGGAGAGAAAGTAGAGGCTGCAAGAACATCTTTCTGTAAAACATTGGTGGAAGTACACTGCTAATGCTGTTACAGGACGGCTGTCACCTCATCTCCTGGGAATCACTTTTTCTAAACAGAAAACACCCCAGAACTGAACAAACCTTCTTATTAATAATTTCTCCTCAATGCTCAGCAGTAGTCTCTGAATTCAGATAAAATCTTGTAAAATATTATCCATATCTTTCTGCGTTCACTGCTATCTTTTGGAAGAAGGAGAGGGTGTTTTTTAAAATATCTCAGAGGGGAAAATCAGAGTGAGTACAGTTAGAAAATTTATGTATCTCTGTATCAATATTTTTTCATGTATATTTGGGAAGAAAGTCAGGATAGCCAAGCTGGATTTCATAAATCAGTGCTGCAGATTGAAATGCTTTATTGAAGTAAATCACTTTACACTGTGGAAACAAAATAAGAGTCATGCGTCGGTTTCTAATAACAAAATAATTCTTAAGATTCTTAAAGAGCAGCAGCAGTCCCCTAAATCTTCTTTAATGACCATCATTTTTCATTGCTATTTCTCCAGACATTGTTCCATTTGCCATATTCTTCCCCATCCTGACCTGTTGCATCAAAGCCATGTGAGGAGCATCAGAAGACTGCTCAGACTGTTTCTTCTCATCTGATAGTTCAGGTCCATAGTATTTGCTAGAAAGCTAATGCCAAGAGAATTAGCAAAATATGTTGTAAAACCCGGGGGTTTTTCAAAGTTTAAATCTACTTCTGTCACCTGTTCTCATTTTTTCCCTTTTTCTGCAAGTACCAAAGGCTTCTTTGCCCTCTCCTGCTTTACCTTTTCCCTGTTTCCCCATGCTTTCTTATTTTCAAAGGCATTCCTTTATTAGCAAAAATACTTAATGCAAAAATCAAAGAAGATAAATTAAGACTTGGAGAAGATATCAGATATTGCTTCTAGAATTACAATATGAATTCTGTTTCCCAAACAGGATTTCAAGATCCATTCTGGTATTTTTCTATTCCATTATATCAAAGCTCTTCTGAATCCTTCATTATTTCCTCTACAGAGAATTGTGACATGGGACTCAATGGGATACAGATTTCAATACCATTTGGATCTACATTGGGATCTCCAGGAACCCTGGTATGTAAGTGAATCCGAGATTCTGGCTGTTTTGGCAAGTGCCAGTTCTCAGCAAACACTTAAATGAGCCAGCAGAAACCCTCCATAATAACGTCACAGCCTTTATCGAAATGAGGAGTTCTGATCTGTTGTCTTAATTACTGGTCTAAATTAATCCATATATTCTGAAAGGTAATAGGAAGTGCTCAGGATAGAGACCACTGTATGATACTTGTGCAGCTGCATCCTCCAGTGCTGTATTTTCTATAGGTTATGTCACTACTTTATCTCTCCTCCCTTACACGAACCATTAAAAAAAAAAAAAAAAAAAAAAAAAAAACAAAAAAAAAAG